>VTPC01007661.1:0-14223 GCA_011009095.1 Ignelater luminosus
AGACAAAGAGATGCCTGATTATCTCACTGCATTTGAATGTATCGATGAAATTATTTCCCGTACATTTAAGCTTTTGAAGCCCAGCCTTAACTAGGTTCTTCTTCTTCTACTTAGAGCCAGTCCCAATAAATCATAAGAAAATGTTATCTAAAAATTATCTAACAGGAGAAAACTTTGAATTCTACTACCAAATAGTCTTTTGGAAGATAACTACAGCGGAAGATACACAACAACAACAACAATCTTTAATTAGTATTGCTATTTGCATACATATCAATACAAACAAAACACATTTAAATATATATAGATAATAAAGATAAAATATAAAATACAGAAACACATAAACACATATTCGATGTGTTTGTTGAATTTTAATTGTCTATCAAAAATTACGCCTAAGTATTTAAATTCGTTGACTAATTCAATTTTTGTATTTTCAATTTCTATATCAACCTTAATGTTTTTTATTCTCGGAAAAATATTTTTAGATGCAATGGCCATACTTTTACTTTTGCTACGGTTTATCTTTAATTTGTTTATCGTTAACAATGCCGATATTTTTTCAAGATTGTGATTAATTGTTTTTACCAATTCTTGAACGTTGCTCCCGGATATAGATAATAATGTATCATCGGCGAACATATTTAGTTTCGACTCTAGATTAATTTTATCAATATCACTAATGTATATTATAAATAGTAAAGGTCCTAAAACAGTGCCCTGTGGTACTCCATGAGAGCATTCAGCAAGGTTAGATGTTTGCGAATATAAACCACCGTAAAACCACTCCTTTAATTCCATAATAAGACATTTTTTAATTAAAATAGCTCTGTCGATGGTTTCCAAGGCTCGACACAGGTCTACAAAAATAGCAATGGTCATATTGTCGTTATCTAGTTGACGTTTCCATTCTGTTATAACTAATTGTAGTGCAGTTTCACAAGAATGTGCCGATCTAAATCCCGATTGCGTTGGCATAAACAGTTCAAAATCCTCAAAATACTTAATAAGTTGCCGATGCACCACCTTTTCTAAAATTTTTTCAATTGTCGGTAATAGATTTATTGGTCTATATTCATTTGCTTTAAAGTATTTTTAACTTTTGGAATGGGTATGATCGTATTAATCTTTAAGGCATCGAGAAGTGCACCTGTTTCTAATGACGTATTAATGAGATGCAATAGAGGGTAACCTATAACCTGAAAAGTATTTTTTAAAAACCTAATATTTATGCAGCAGCTACCAGCTTTCGCCTCGAGATGGAACACTATATCTCGTAACTCGAGCAATGTTACTTTGTGAAATGTATCAAAAGAAGTATTGACATGTGGAAGGCTCTCACTCGACCATTCTTCGGAATTTGTAGGTATAGTTCCAACAAGTGTTTTGATGCTTTTGATAAAATAATGATTAAATGCGTTTGCGGTATTGATGTCATTATTTAATTTCACAACCTACTAGAATTTCTTTTGTTCGATCTCAGGGTATTAGGATATTAATTTAGCTATCTCAGCTAAACTTTCTTGTGTAGACTCTCAACTATATGTTGAGATCGGTCGACTTGATTTTAATTCTAAATGGAATAATGATTTGATATAACATGGTTGTAACATTCCTTTGATACATATACGTAATCACAATAGTCTTGGAAAAATCCAAGAATTAGGAACCTTTTTTTTATAAAACGAAGTTTATAAAACAGAAACTCTCACCATCCAGTTCGTACAGATACACTTATATCTCCTTTTAAATTTTCTCGGGTGTCATTTTTGCGATTTGAATAAATCAGTGTCTTTACATTTCGAACTAAATCGTTCCGTTGAATTGAAAAATACCAAAAACCCTTTCCCGGTGTATCTTTTACTTTTACACATAATAAAATTGATTTATTTTTAAAGCAATTCAGTCTACACGAAGCTTTAGAAGGGAAAATGTCACGTGAAACATTTTGCTGGAAACGAAAAAGCTAACCCTACTTACAGTTCTATTCAATTCTTGTGAATACAAATGACCGGACCGTCGAACTGACTGAATGTTTCGCGTTTCACAGTAAAGTTGTGCACGGGGTTAGAAATTCCTCCCCTTCTTTCGCCTCCGGTAATTTACTTCGGTATTTTCGTATTATCTTGTAAGGGAATTAGGATTGTTTTTTTTAACTGCTGGGGTATGGCAGAAAATGGTGCAAATATCCGAAAAAAATCTCTCGGATATCTCTTCCCGCCAGCTCTATCGCGATCCTTTAAATCCCATTGCATGACCGGTGGCTATATTTCTTTTATGTAGCAGTAGACATTGTCGATACTCGTTCGTATTCCCACCAATGAAATTGTCATTATTAAAGTTTAACGACTAGAGCAGCAACTTCAGCCTTAAATTAATAAGTAGTATTTGCTAAGCCTGCATTTACTATAATAATACCAGTCTGAAGTTCGTGTTCCCTGACTAAATATAATTAAGTACACTTCTCCTAAGGGGAGGTTTCTTTCACTGTTTTAATTTTTTTTTAGTAATATTTTTTAATCAAACGGAATGAACTGTTCGTTTCGTAACATAAATAAAACAATATTCCTGAAATGAAAATTTTCAAGCAAACGTTAATAATAGTAATCAAAAAGTATGAGCTGAAATTGAACCTTAATTAAAAACAACCCTTTTGTTTATGAATTCGTTAATAAAGGCGTGATAACGGTGGTCGATATGAAAGAGAAGAGGTCTGGTTTATCATCAGGAACAATGCCTGGTCGGAGATAAGTCCATTAATTCGGATTCTATTAGCACGGCGACGAGTAACTGCGAGATAAGCGCTAATCTGGTGGATCGGGGTTACAACCCGATTCACACTTCCGAAAACTTAACAGTTACCCTGTTTTTCTCTTCAAACTATTCTTACTTCACCGCAAAACGTGAGATAATCTGTCTTCAACATCAGGAGAAAAAATTCTCTCGGAAAGATTTATCCTCTAAGATTTTTTTGTCATTCTTTTCGGGTTTTCTTTGAGTTGATTTTTTGCGAGACATCTTTATAGGGTATTTAGGATTAGGTGTTATTGCTTTTAATAGCGTGAAGATAGTATTAAAACGTGACACTAAATATATTACGTTGTTATTGGATTAATTAACCTTTCTTGAACGGAATTAAATTTTATGTAAGCCTGTAACGTTTCATATATGTGCACGACCCTTTGGATTCTGCTCGTTTAATCTTTTTAATATGCTAAGGTCGTAGTACAAATTGTTACTTTAGATAAAAGTGTGATTCCTAAACCACATGGAAATAATAATTTTATATAAGGTTTAACGAATCATAAGAGTAACAAATGCTTTTTCAGTCATTGTTAAAATGAACGTAAGAAACAGATAAATTTTGCAATTACATTTCGAAATGACAATTTACATTACAGATCTTGATCTGACACGTATCAGTAAACCATGCACAATACATAACCTTCTATCACACTTATCACTAGTTATATACACATTAAGTGTATCTTAGACTGTTTATAAAACATTTCTAATAGTATCAGCTAATCAGAGGGAGTAACAGGATCAATTAATTAATAATTGTGGGCCGTAGTCATGAATCTGATTTAGCGTCTAAGGTTTTGGCGATGGCGTTTCAAATTTCGTAAGCTATTTTCTCTTTGTCTTATTCTGTAATTCTCAACAACTCTTTTAAATTCTAACATGCCTTGAAACTGCCAAAATAAAAAGTTTAATTGGTGATAATTATGGCAACACAACTTAAGGGTTTTTGAAAAATAAAGGAATGCTTACAGAATAGGAAGGAACGCCTACTTGTATGGATTTCTGTATTTAATTGTGTTAAGAACATTATGAGACGGTCTTTTTACAATTACGCCAAACTTGGAAAATGTTGAAAATGTTAATTTTGCTTTTTACTGAATTTTTTGAGGTCAGGTTGCGGTGGACTATCTGTAATAGCTCACGGTGAGACTTCTCTTGTCAACAAACCTAGAATCTAAACATTAAATCGAGCCTTTTAGTTGTGAATGACCATTGTTGATTGTATACGTAGTATATTCTAGCTAAGACCAACGTCGCGTCAGCGTTTAGTAAACTTTAAATTTCGATAAACATAATCTAAAGATCTGAAACCTTTGAATACAAGTTTCATAATTGAGGTGCAGAAAAGTAAATACGTATGTATGTAGCTGAACTTGCTAGTGAATCAGCTCCATTAATTTAACAGTAACAGCTGAGCTACTCAGAGAAAAAATAGTGTGTGTAGAAAAAAGTAGAATTCTCGAATTTCTATAGCTGCTGAAGTGGATTGGCATCTTGTTCAGAAATTTGGTTTTTAGTTAAGAGGCCACTGTTATGTAACAGGCATGGAAAGTACCTTTTCCCTAAACGAAAACTAAAGTTCTGATTTCTCTTAATTTGAAATGTAAAATTTAAGTTACCAGAAATTGAAACAAAATAAACCTCTACATTTCCGGATTAGTTAGACTGATTTTCAAATGCCAAAATAAATTAGAAATTTGCATATTTGCAATGACCTTATAGTTTTACTCCTGCTAACTGTTTAAAACGAGCAAAAACCAGAGATTAAGGGCTCTACAGAATCATTGAGTAACCGTGGTTTGTCATTTATGAACAGCCCACCACTGAAGATTGATCGTGTTGTTGGGTGAGTTTTTGAATTGTTATGAAACAAAATGTTTTAATTTATACGACTTAGCATGCTAGTGGTGCAATACTTTCAATTGTATAATCAACAAATAATGATAAAGCAGTACTTAAAGTTCTTAAACAAAATTATATTTCTCAAGAAATATATGAATTTTTTCATAGAGACAAAATTTACTTCATTCAGTAAACTGCTGCCTGTACAACAGGTGATTAATTGCTTCCAAGGTGCTTATCTTTAATACTTGAAGCTACGTTTGTTAAGCGAAATTCTACTGTAGTTAATCAAGTTACGGTATCACGAATAATAAGTGAATAATCAAATTTCTCTCTTTAGTTTTGTAGCTTTTACACATTCATGTCTAATCTTGAATTATCTTGAATCGTATTGTCTTTTCAACTCTTGAAATTTAAATCTCTTAATAATAATTCTTTCTTTAATTAACCGAATCATCTTTGTTTTGATTACTCTGAAATATACTCCTTTTTACACTAATTAGCTTATGATTTTGCACCTGGTTAATGGAAATTAAAATCACAGATAAATAGAAGTATAACAAAAGTTTTTTCTCAGTACTTTTTACATCTACGTATATTGCGTTTTTGTACGTATAAAGTCATTCATGAATTTTAAAACTGTCCAACACATCGTATCTCGATAACCTAAAGTTTGAAAATTAGAAAACGGCCGTGCCATAAAAAATAAATGCATTTTCTGATTCATAAATCTTTTGTTTGTCCTTTCCTTTTCATTATATAAAAAGTAAGTAAATGTTACATCAGAAATCCCTCTTCATTACTGCATTGTGAGCTGGTCTTCTAATCCCCAATGGGCCGCAGCTGATCGACCGCAGCAAATTCATTAGTTTAACGCAGGATTGTCATAGACCCAGCGTCCAAATTACTTTTGTTCGATTTCTCTCGCCAAATCATTCGGATCATTTACCACCCGTGAAAAATTACCTGCCCTTTCCCGATGCTGTGTGTGCTACTGTGATTCGTAAATACGACCATTAGTTCTTCGAAGACACCTCTCGGAGAGTTAGTGAAAAAAGTAAAAGTCAAATAAAACTAATTACTCAGCCACAACAATTGTTCGAATCGACTGAATTATACATAGGCAGACGAAACAGAATTTTAAAAATTTCATTCTTCACTTTACTATTTTAAAACGAGACAAAAAAGTAATAGAAATTTATAGCACATTAACCATAAAAGCCTTCATTATGGAACAAAAAGAAAGTTAATATATTCAACTTGCAAATGAAATGAATAATTAACCGCAACGGACATAAAAGAAAACGTAAGCGCATTTACAAGTTTTCCCCGGACAATTTTTCCTATTTAATAATTTTTAATTAAAGAGAAGCGTTTTCTCTATCTTTCTTGGAGAGAACAGTTGTGACCTGTCTACATGTTTTTAGTCCTCCGTTTCCTGCAAGCCTTTTGTTTAGTCCCATTTGAATGTCGCACAGTCCTAGCACCCCTTTGTTTAGATATTGCGACCCCTTTTGTGCCACGCGATGTGCAAATCTAAAGACAGTTGTAACTCTCTCCGCTGTGTTTGTCGCAATGCTGCAGTTCGCCCGTGAGCAAAATAAATTGTTAGTGCTGCGTGTAACTTTGTAAAAGGGAATGATTGCATTTTGCAGGATCGATGGACACTGCCCATCTATTTTAAAGGCTGCGGGCGCGCTCACGATCCCTCGTCTGTTCAACCGTGCATTTCAGAGCAAGAAGTGAGAACTACCAACGATACAAGGCTTGATTTAGACGACTTGGGAGAGATTTTAGAAGTTCTAAACTTCAAAAGAAACTTTTTTTTTTATTTTAAACTGAAAGAGAAGCTGAGTTTATTTTATAATTATCTCCTTAAAAGGGATGCTAATGAAACAAAAAGGCTTAAAAAGGCCTTTCCTGTTAAATTGCTAATTATAAATATGAATGTCAATTTTAAAAATTCCCTCTAGCTCAGTTGAATTATTTACATTTAAATAAGAATGCACGGCGAAATATTATCTTCCTCTTGTCTTTTGAAAATAAAACTTCCATTAATAGAAAATTGCATATTCTGCTGTATAAGAATGAGAAAAAGGCTAAAAGGCACAAAAAGTGAATTTTAAAGTTTCAACATAACTAGATATGTTTGGGCTTATAAACAATATGAATAAATACCACCAAGATTCAAATTCAATTGATTTGTTTCTTTGCCAGAATGAATTAATTTAGTTATAATTAGTAAACAATGAGCAAACGCAACAGAAGAACAAGGCTTGAAAGTGCAAACAGCATTATAATTGTAATAACTCAAAAGGTACCAATTTTACTGGTTTGTATATTCACTGATACCACTCAGGCATCATGTAACCCTTCCTAACTTAACCGTCAAGATGCACTGACACCGCTAGGGTACCTTCCTGCTTGTACTGACAGTACTGAAATTATTGGAGTACTATTTTGATTGAAAAACTTCTTGTGCAGCATAATGAACTATTTCTCTATAAAGTAAACAAACTTTCACGAGATTAGAAAACTACTAAATGCAAGTTGATTGACTGGATGATAGGATTAGGGTGTTCATGAATCGTTGGCTCATCTGCGGTTTATGTCAGTTAGGGGAGTAGTTTCGGTCGATATACTTGTGATCCTTGTAAATGTTAGAAAAAACCTCTTCAGTTGTATTTCTAAGGTAAATATGCATTGATATAGACGACTGTAAATACTAAAAGATAGCAATTTCAAAACTTTACCTTGAAAGACGATATTTGTCATGCTAGCTTACAATAAACGAATAACTTACAGACTTGGAAACCGAGAAAAAAAAAATTAACAGTGACATAAAGCCACGTCCTATGGAAAGGTGTTTCTTTCTAGGTTCTATCGATCATTCCGTCTGATATTGACGGATATTGTAGAGAATCATGACTACAGCAAATGTCAGCTAGAGTTCACATTATCCTAGCTCTTCTTAAATTTGAATTATTAAATCACAAAGTTCAAAAATGAACAAATTCACATTTAAAGTTGATTTAGGTTTTTTCTAAGTTTTCCCTTGTTTATTTCAACTTCGTCACTATCAGGCTGTTTATTAGACATGTCACATTGCAGTTCGAAACTTAAATAGCTGTGAGGTAGAAAGATCAGAAACATCAATTATTTCCATTTTTCCTTGAAGTTTTCCGATTTGATTAGAACCTCTTCATCTCTTGATGTTATTGCCATATTTAGTTATTCGAATAAAGTTCGCATTTGTAATAGGAAAAAGATTAAGTTTTTTCCTATCTCTTCCAATAAATAATTCTTACCTTTTGTTATTGTTTGCTTTCTCCTCCATTTCTGGTCAGCTTTATAAATAATGGTTCTGAATGTGTAGCCGTCTTTGCAAGACATGGAAGACGGCCAATGGTGTTGACCGTATGGATTGGCCATCGCAGTCCCCTATAGAAAATGTGTGGGCCATTATGAAGCACAAACTCAGGGGTAAACGCATAACTACCCTTAAGCAGCTAGAGCAGTCTGTTCCTGTCTTACGCTGAAAAACTGGTGGATTCCATGCCTCGTAGATGTCAAGCCATCCTGAACAACAACGGAGACTGGAGTCCATATTAGTTATACTGCATTCATGTTTATACATTGTATCAATTGTTTCAATAAACAGTTTATATAGTTCTTCAAATTTGTTTAAATTATTGATGCTACGATCTTGTGAAACTAAGCTAAGTTGTCGGTAGTTTGCTAACGTCAGCTATCATACAAAATTGCTCCTGAGTAGGCCAAAACTCTGATAGTTTCTACTTTAGGATCGTGGTGTTTATCCAATTTAAAAGTCCCCCGTTCTTAGCAAATCCGGGCATACGTAAAAAAACTTGCTGTGGCGCATCTATCTAAAAAAATGGTATGGACATTTAGTGATTTCCTTAGGCGATCGACGCAATGTCTAAAACTAAGTAGGTGGCCGTAGTACGGCTTCGGTTCTATGCTGAACTTTTTACTGGAATTACTCAGAGTGCTTAACTCTTATTTCCCTGCGATATTCTATATTCCAAGTAATCCTTTTTCCTCTCCTTTCCATTTATTTTGAATTGTGAATGATCGATGCGTTAGAAAAGCAAAGGTTTTGTGCAGTTTGGGCTTTTAGGTGTTTTAACTTTAGTTTCGAGAAAACCTAAATATGAGAAATGTTGAGTCACTTCTCGGAATACTATTGTAAGAAACTTTCTTATAATACTTGTCTATTACATACCTATAAAAGGAAAACAACAGAACAAGCATATGATACAGTTAATAATAAGTATTATTTTACTAATAAGAAATAATAACCCTTGAAGGCCTTCATAACAATGTTACTGTATTAAAGAAATTAAATAGCGATAACTTAAAGATTTTTAGGAAACTGCATCTGATTATGGTAAATTTGAATATAAAAAAAATTATTGGTCAACTGTATTGAATAAAATTAAATAAAATCCCTAATCTCGTAAATATTAAAACTTATTCAAGGAAACAAAATGTAGAAAAAAGCAATAATTAGTATTAATAAAAACTCACTTAAGGATTACGATCAAGGTCAAATTACACCCTTGCTTTAAGATAAAAACTTACCTTCTATTAATTAAAAATTTCCATATAGGAAAACTATAAACCTTTTATATAAAATAAAAGGTTGTTCCAACTTAACATATAGTGGGGTTTATTGGATCAATAAATAAAGACAAAAATAACTATTGTCTCCCCATTTGACTTTCATTATCCTCCACTGATGAGTCCAAACAAGGACGAAACGATCGTCTGGAGGTATGAAAGTCAATGCTTGCACGAATTTTTGAAACTTTTGTGGGGAGACAATAGTTATTTTTGTCTTCATTTATTGCCTTCTATTACTATTTAATAAAACTTCTTTAGTTAATAGTATACAAATTTAAAAGATAAAATTCTAATTTAGACTAATAAATAAGTAGGTATTCGTCCAGGTAATTTTAAACAATAAATAAATAATACCTTCTTTTTTTATCTTTATATATCTTGTGTGCAAACTGTTGACCGCTTTAATTTTAAATTTTACCAGTCAGCATGATGTGCCAGCGAATATAAGGGGATGTCTTCTAGATTCTGGGACTATAATTGATTGATCTAATTCATGAAATCCTTGTTTGAAGTTCCACAGAACAAGATGGCGACGGCCTACATCCTTATAATCTTCCAACGAAGTTCCAGCCAGAAAGTAAATAACAGATAATTGGCACGAAAACGATAATTTGTGGTACGATAAACGGTAAAAGGAAAGCAGAAAGGCAATCCTATCGAAATAATCCAAGGATTAGACATAATAAATTGAATGCAAAGGCTAAATTACCTGAATTTCCAATTTAACACTGCACAGTAAACGTGTGGTTGCGATGAAAGGCGGAACGAAAAGGGCTCAGTCAACGGTGCGTACCCACAGGGTTGATAAAGTGACGCACGCGCTGTCATTTCGTAATATAATACTGATTTTAATCAATAGGTATCACTAGAGCGACTGAGTGGAGGTATAATAATTTAATAAAAAAGAGAGCAACTGAGGTAAAAACGTACATATCAAAGGGAGTTTTAGAAAATAAAAAAAATACGAAATTAATTAATAGAAATATAACATGAGGAGGTTATTGCAACCTAAACAAAAGTAAATATTTGATTTAAGACAATGTACAGGGTATTTAAAAATAAAATGTTACGGCGTAACAAACTTTCTTCACAAAAAGTGGATTTTATGTTAGTTTAAAATTCTTATGCCAGAAGATTCTCTTCGTTTGTCTAATAAGTCGTTTGAGTTTTCCAATGTTGAAATACACAGTCAGTGGTTGCGTGAGGAACAAAGAGTTACAATAACTAATTTCTGAAAAATTTAAAAATATAAACCATAAGTCCACTTTAGATTTAAAATCATTACACATATGAAAAAATTAATGTTAGTGGCAGATGTGAAAAAGGAAGATGACATTGTTCTGTACAAATCTACCCGAGAGCTACTAGAGGAAAAGTTGGAAGAGTGGAGGAAAGCGCTGGAAGAAGAAGGGATGAAGATCAGTAGGTCAAAAACAAAGTATATGACAACAAGGGAGGCGGAAGACATGCTTATAAAACTTCAGAAAAAGCAGTTATTATCGGTCAAGACGTTTAAGTACCTCGGGTCGAAGCTACAGAGCAATTGAGGGTTGGATGCAGTGATTCAGCATACAGTGAACTGCGGATGGTTAAACTGGAGGAAGATAAGTGGATAGAAACTTGAGCTGTAGGATGAAAGAAAAGATGTATAAGACGGTGGTGCGACCTGCTGTGATGCACGGAGCGGAAACGTGGCGTGTTACGAGAACCCAAGAAAAGAAAATGGAAGTGGCTGAGATGAGCACGTCAAGATGGATGTGTGGAGTATTTAGGAAAGACATTATCAAGAATCAGGATTGGTCAAGGTTGGGCCTATTGGTAGAAAGATTCAAGAGAGCAGGCTAAGATGGTTTGGGCATGTGCAAAGAAGCGATGAGGACTACGTTGGGAAAAGAGTTCAGAAGATGGAGGTTGGTGGCAGCAAGAGGAGAAGAAGGCCAAAGACAAGATGGAAGGACAAGGTGAATGAAAATCTTCGAGAGAAAGGCCAGAAACGAGAAGACGCTCTAGCAGAGAGCAGTGGCAAGAGGAAATAAAAGACGGGAATGCCGACCCCATTTGAATGGAAGAAGGCACTGTAAAACAAGAAGAAAGAGACTAATAGCGGTTCTTGGTTTTGTAAGAACATCAGTTTGAAATCCAGTATAGGTCGGAAAGGAGTAACCTGGTTGAATAAATGCTAGAGACGATAAAAAAGTACATGGTTAGTCTCGACATTGTGATTTGCTTAGAAGCTATCTGCTTTGAAGATTATTTGAAACACTAAGAAAAGTAAAGACAAAGAATTATAAGTTACTAAAAAACAGCTATTAGGAGACGTCTGTGACAGCTACGGACATGATGAGCAGCAAAGATTCTTTTAAGCATCAAGCATTGTGCAAATGAAACAAAAGTTTGTTTCAATTTAAATATTAACCAGTAAGCTACATGACGAGCGTTTGGCTCCTTTTAGTGTGTAGTATATCTGCGTAATTTGCAAAGTATAAGGAAAAAATCATCTTCTCATTGAGAATAGGCTTCAAGAAGATCACTTCTGGATTTGGCTTACATTACAAATACAATCCAAGACAGCAACAGTCTTGATCAAACTTAGAGCTGATTAATCAACCTGAGCCTAATTTGTTGATTGTTACCTCCGTCATTTATGTTGGACCTTTTGTGTGTGATTTTTTTGCTACTGGCAAATTAGTAAAGAAATAAGAGTGAGAAAGGTAAGTCTAAATGCTACTCCTAAACTGTATTTTAGGGGTTGAACCTTAAACCGTCTTGTCTGTTTTTGTGGATCTTTGTTGTGGTAAGTTCTAAATGTGCACTAAGTTTTTTTTTGAGACTTGAGATTTAACGTAATCAGGTCGTCAGAGAACTTTTTCTTTGTGCCAAATATTTAAATTCTATAATAATATTCCTTTGTTTGCATACCCCATTTTACATTATCAAGAAAGGAAACTCAATAGAAACTATTGTACCTTGAAATAATATAATTTTTGCTTTTATTGTTGATTATTAGTTGGGTAGTAGTTAAAACTCAGGTGGGCGAGTTTGTTCAGGTGGTCGAACTGGTTCGTACAATAACAAAACTCAAATCATTTGGTTGAATGTCTGTTTTAAAGTTAGTTCTCACTAATAAAGTTTTTATACAAGGCAATTTGGTCCCAGATTTGACCAACTTAGAATCTCTGGAATGTGGATCATCCTTAGCAAAAGAAATAATAAACAATGAGAATATCCCGTGTTTGCTTAGATACCTAACTATAACAGACGAGATAAAATATTATTTAAGGAAAGGTGAAGTAAAGAAATCTGAGCTAATATAAGTAAGATCGATCGTTGACATAAGATACGGAGAAAAAAAATCGCTATGAGGTAAGTGAAAGGTAAAATAACAAAAAAATTTAAACGAGTTTTATATTGATATTTGAATAATTTAATATTAAATTCTAAAAATACTTTTTTATATAGCAGTACAATAGATTTATAAAAATAATATTTGAATAGGAAGTTTCTGTTAACTTTTGATTGTCTTGTAGTTTCATAGAAAGGTAAGATTATTTATTTAAACGGGGTTTAACACAAACACCGTGTTGGAAGTCAAACAATGACAGTTATGTATATTTTGACTGATGTTAATGGATTACAATCTGATATTTAGTAGTGGTGTTTGCACAGTTTGTAATAACGGTATAATGGACACCACTAAAACAGTTTCGTATTACGTCAATCTAACAATCACATAATAGCAGCTATGGTTCTAAAAAATCTTTACATTAAATTCATGAGAATAATTCTGGGCACATACATGATACTATCTAATATAATTTAATTTATGCAAATGTTAACTTTATCAATTTCAGAAAACTCTAACGTTCGAGTGGTTTCTCATTTCTTTTTGGTTTCAAGTTGCGCTACATGTAAAGCAAATAAAGCCGCGTTATTGCATTTCATGGCCTGAAGTTATTCTAAAATTGAAAATTTAATTAACTCATCAACACGAACAATATTTATTCATGATATGTAAAATATTGAATTGAGAAAATGATTTCATATATAGAAGAGGAAGTGCGCTGCCACCAATTCATAACCTAACCATCTCACTTGTTTCGAATTATTAGCTTACATGTGATACTGGTGATATTCATAACGCGATATAATACGCAAATTGAATACCGTTGTTATGTTATTCCGCACACCGATGCATCAGTTTGTTGTCACATTAAAAACACATGCAAAATGTTACATTATGATCACGTCTGGTTTATATGTTAACATTAAAAACACAATTTCGCAAATGGAACTTTCCCTATCCTGTTTTTTGCCTCACTTGCCAACTTTATTAAATAGGAATAATATAAAATGAATGTTTTGTTAGGAACAAGGAGCACTTAAAAAGGAAATGAAAATACACGGTTATTGCAGGAACTTTTTATTTTAATAATTAAGGGAGAATTGTAAGAAAAAACCTTGACTTACTTATGAAACACAAAGAAATTCAATCTCGCTTTTTAATTTAGAAAGATACCATTACCATACACTTTATATAACCTTAAATGTTTACTTCGTAAAAATAAGCTAGCAGACGATATAATAAAATAGTTTAGGGTCAGAAGTAGTCAGTTTATTGATTCAAATTATATTTTCCGAATGTACGTTTGGTTCAATGAGTACAGTCTAGCTATCTGTGGGCTGACTCTGTTTCTAGAGCGTTGCAGTGTCTGGTGTTTGATACGTTTGATAAACCTCTAGGATCGATCTAGAAAAAATGCTTACAGAAAATTATGTGGGAGTCCTGTGTGCATTGGCAAGGAAAAACTCATACTGTAGGAGCTTTGAGCGGTAACAATACACTCCCATGTAGGAGTGACTGAGTTCTTCTAACAAATATGTCGAACCATGCTATTTAGAAAGCTCAGGGATTAACTTCCTAAAGGTTTC
>VTPC01007661.1:26206-63064 GCA_011009095.1 Ignelater luminosus
AGCCTTAACCGATCGTCCGCTTGTGTTACCCTCTAAGTGAACAAAGGCATTTTTCCACTATTGATCTATGCTGCGTGGTCGGTGTTAAATTTCTTTTCAAGTTATAATCCTACATCCCGCATTCCAAAGTGAGCCGTTGTGGCCTTCTTCCTTATCCAAGTTAGGAGGTTCACCAGCTTCATCAGTAGAACCTCAAGTGCAGTCGTAGAGGTCGTCACCAAGCGTTGTAGCTTGACCAGTCTTTAAACAAACCTAATAGACCAGTATGACCTCTACTATTTAACAAACTCAAAAAGAGAGAATACAACAAAGTAACGATATACCTATAGAAAAAGTAAAAGAAGTGACAAGAACAAAGTTAGAGCAAGGAAGGGGGAAAAATATATTGATCCAGAGATAATTAAAAAAATGAGACCAAAGGGCAAAAACTAGATGTGGAAATTATGTAGAGAGGTTAGAGAACTAGGGCAATGACTAATACTAATACTAATCATTCCTATACGGAGAACTGTGGTTAACTTGAGGGCTATATGTATTTATCTACAGCGGCATGAAGCTATATGTACAAGAATAATTGAAACAGAATTAAGGAAAAAGGTTGAAGGGAAATTGGAAGATGAAAGTTCTTCGTAAAGTCAGTACCTTTTTATTTTACCACTAAAGAACATGCTTGTCCATTGTTTAATAGCCCAGTCTAGATGACTACCTGCAAAAGTAAGACGAGCACTTACCCCATCTTTATGTAACTTTTTCAGATGGTGTTTGGTTGACCAAAGTTAGTCTTTAATAGTAGTCAGATAATGATTTTCCCACTGTGTTATTGCTACTTTACAACTCTGTTTAGATCTTTCGCTATAAATTTCTGTTAGTGGAAATTCTCACTATACTTGACGTAGTTTTAACTAGGCAATTTAAAGTCTTGCAGCAAACTTCTCCCTGCGTAAAGCCGTCTTCTTCTAAAAGGAATCTTCTTTGACTACTGATTATAATTTTGTTTGGCCCAAATCTTTGCAAATTTGTTTTTAGTAATGCAGTCTTACAATCTTTGTCGTAGAAATATCTTGAACTTTTAATTCTGGGTTGAAGAACTCTACATTACTTTTATCCATCTAAAGTCGGCGTCTGATGGAGTTTAAAGAAATGTTATACAAAATTGCTTGGTAAAATTAGAAGTGTCAACTAATTATTAGTGCAAAGAATAAAAAGCCTACATAAAAAAGTAATCAGCGCAGCGGGGTCTAACTACATAAATGGAGATAGGTGGTAGATCAACTAAATTTGAAATGGAAAAAGGGTCAAACAAGGACAGAACGCAATATAATTGCAAGTAACCATATAATATAAAAAGGAGGAACAGTACAAGACCTATCAAATATAGACTCTACCAAAACGTCTTTGGCAAAAAAGAGACAGATAATAAATTAAAACAAAACTACAATATAACAACTATCCCAACGACTTAAGGGGGATAAGCAATTTAGAAGAAGAAAAAAATTATACCAAAATTGAATAAGAAGACTTTTAGAACCGAAATTAAAACCTCTGTCCCAAAGTGTACAAGATCTTAAAGTTTCACTTGAAATTTTTTGCATTTTTGATATCTCATAAAGAAAGGTAAAATGAAACTTTCTGTATGGTTCCATTTTAATGATTTGATGATTTACAAAGTCTGACATGAATATTTCTTTCAAAGGCAGGGGTTTCAGTTGCAATTAAATTTTTCCAAAAAATGCTCTTTTCTACTCAGTTTGCAAAAAAACTGTTTTAGTATCTTTCTCATACAATAGAAGTACTTATCAGAGGTACTGCTGCTCTAGAAGATATAAATGCAGTAGTTTGCATATACCTATTGACATACTGGATTTTACTGTAGTTGTATTAAAATTCTGTTGCTCTCCAGTGTGAGCGAAAAATATGAAAATGCTAGTAAATGTTTGGTTGTGTAACATCAAAATTGGAGCCTGTGAGTAACTGAGTTTAACACCATACCATGCAATATATCAAATTATATGATAATCGCAATATCTGATTTTATAACTAATGGTGCTACTGACAAGCATAGGTTGTAAGAGATAAATAATTTCACTGTCGGTTGCAATCAGTGGAAATGTTATAGAGAAACGCGAGAAACGTGATCACGAAACTCTAGCCAAGTGTGGCCAAATAAACCCATCCTGTCTGAACGCGTTTACATTACAAATTACTACCACCAAACTGAATTTGTAGAAATAAAACAAAAGTAAGGCCTACTTTGACTTTTATAATAAAAACACGAACTTTATAATATTCATTTTCTAATTAAAGTGTTTTTTCACTTCAAGAATTTTCCTTTTTCATGTCTTCACACAGATTAACATTTTATACTTTAATATCATTTAATTTATTTGTTAATAAGAATTGGAATATTCTATATGTATACTAATAACTAATTATGCAAATCTCAACTTTAATGTGAAACGCCTCGACTGTTCTCAAACTTCCTGTTAGTTGTGGTAATAGTAATAATAATAATAATAATAATAATAATAATATTCAAACTAACTTCGTTAACACTAATAATCTGGAATTTCTAATTATTCCAGCCTAAATACAAGAAGGTGCGCTTTCCAATCAACTGCTGCCGCTCATATTGCAATATACATGGGGAGGTATACAATGTGCAACGATATGTAGCAACAAATCATGATATGCATGTTACCTCACTCCTAATGTATGCAAACGACCCTCTGATAAAAGACCGAACCCCTTATTTTATGACTACTTGCGTCTGTTTCAATTTCCATTGAGCACGTGCGTGCAAAGGGAAACGCAATAAAAACAGATAACGTTGTTCACTAAATATGCACTACGTGTTGTGTGTTTCTATGTTTCATTACAGAACTATTTTGGTATACAAAAAATACGTCTACGTGTACTTTATGACTAAAGTTTAATTTTCTGCTTAAGCTCTAACTAAGTACTATATAGCATACACTTTCAAGTTTCTCGAACTATAAAAGTAGCTATCTTATAACTTTCACGTAACTTTCGGGAGTGAATAATTTCATATCAAGGGTACTACTCTGTGTGTTTTTAAGTTGATAACTCTTTTTATGCAATCCTTACCCATATACTTCGTAATATAATTTCGTTCTCTTGTATGCAATAGCATCATTATTCTAAGCGTCGCAGCACCGCACCGTGTGGGTTATTCCAAATTCGTTTCTAATCCCAACCAATAACACATGCCAAGATTCTATTCTTAAACTACTACGCATGGCGCTGGTAGTTTTGCGTTCGTAATCTGAAATCAATTCAGTTAATTTATCATATGAAACCTACAAATATTTCTAATTTACAATTTAAATTTAAGTCAAACTCTGGAGTTATAGCGGTTTTTCAATTAGCATTCAAGTATTCCAAAAAACCTTATCCGTTTAGATACGCATAAGTTTAGAACTTTACTGATATAAAAAGGCGCCAGTTTATTCAAAGACCTACAGTCGTTTGGCAAAGGTTACGATAGCAAAACACATTTTAGTTCGTCATAAGACGGGTAGGTACGTTACCGAAACACTAAGAAATGTCCGTATAAAATTCAATACGTCACTTCTTGATCGGAAAGTAAGACCGCGCGACTTGTCAAAAGAGTTAACCGCCTGAAAGGGTGCACTTTAGTGCTAGCTTATTGGCTTGTTGGAACCCAGTTATTTGTGTAATAATACCATGCTTTTCGTATGTCTGACTTACCCAACTGTAAGTATTTTGACGGTTTGTGACAACTAACATCATTATTGACTCTAAAGAAGAACACCATTAGCAGTGCTTAAGTTGCTTGACACTTTAAGTTTAACCAACTAGCGAGTGTCAGGAGCGAGTACTGGGTCTATCTTTGGAAAACGCTACGTACTGATGGCAAGGAATGATAAGCTATTAATTGTACTATCAGAGATGCCTAAAGTGATTTCTGCAAGTGTTTCATATTTTCAGGTAAGAAAACTTAATTACTTATTCAAATTCGATTTTGCGGTACCAAGTTATTGGTCTATCAACAAGAATTCATAAAATTGACGCATAGTATTCTGTTAAAAATTGCAGAAGCTGAAGGATAACTACAAAAGTCAATAATATCTTGAAAACAGGTAATAGTCTCTAGGACCAGATTTGTACCGAACTGCGCAGGTCGATGCATTTCCAGCAAGAACAAGACATTTTTCTGGACATTTTTCAAATCTGCAAGTATGAGTTTTCGATTTTTTTTGTTTTCTTCCGCCACTGCAATTCAAGGTCTTTCGGTGTGGAAGAATCCGTTGGGAATAACGAGTCTTATACGATAGTGTAAAGTCAGGGCATGTCTCTAATAAATCTTTGTAGATTCCCTCGGTTGTCTCTTTTTTTAGGTTTATCACTGTAAGTATTCAACGGCCAAATCACACTCTATACTGATCTGAGTTGTTACAACTTTCTTCAGTATGAAAGATACGACTTTACCTGACACTATAGGAACAAATGCGGTAGTAAATTTAGGGTTAGCTGTTTTGCAGTTATTCATGTTCAGGACAGAAACAAATCAAAAATATGAAGGCGGGATCTTCCGCTCTTAATCTGGTAAACGATAAATCCGCTAGGGGCATGTCTTGACATAGGAAAACCTATGCTATATAAGAAAGAAAGATCTTTTATCACCAGTTACCAAGAAGTCAAAACGTGCCTACATCGAGCCAACTGCTCACTTTTTTTAATTCTCGGCCAATTTCATCCGATATCATGTTTCACATATAATTCCAAACTCGTCGTCATAAGGTGCTGCGTTAAAGAATCCAATTGCACTAAGTTTTCAACATTGAGTTTGTCGCCTACTTGGTCATCAACCTGATGGGACCTCTTGAGGCGGAAGCTCTTCTGATGCTTTATATTTTGTCTCTTGTTATCGAAGTAATATTCTGTCTTTCGTTAACACGTTTCACCATAAGCACCTGGACATTTATTTCTCTAAATCTCAGTTTTAGTAATGTAGATGGATGTAGAATCTACATGACATTCATGAGCTTTTAACAAACATTCTCTTTCATTATGTTTTGTCTCAAAAATTATTTACTTTACTTAATCCTAGGTCTTTCTATGGTAAAGTGTAAGACCGTATGAATTGAGATTTTATTTCTTGTACATATCTTTCCGTCGAATATTTCTCTTTCTTAGCCTGCCTCTTCTATTTTTCCCTTGTGTTTTTGTTTCGTATATTCTTCTTCTTAGTCTTTTGTCTGTCATTCTGTGTATGTGTCCTAACCATCCTAATTGTCGTTCTTGTATTATCCATCCAACTAGTTTAAGCTTTAGATTTCTTCTAAATTCCTCGTTCTTTATTTTGTCCCTTCTAGTTGTCCTTCTATGTTTCTCAGAAAGCTAGTTTCAAAGGTATTGATTCTACCTTTCTGGTAAAAGTCCATGATTTACTGCCATGTCAGAGTGGGTATTACAACCTTTTTTATTACTTCTGTTTACTCAATCTTTGGTAAGTTTTTTTCTAAGGAGGTGTTTTTGATACTATTGAACACTAAGCCAACTTTTTCAGTGTTTTCGTTTATCTCCCTATCCAACTTTCTATTACTCTGCATTACCAAACCTAAATGTTTAAAATGTGATAGTTTTTCTACTAGCTTCCTTCTACACTTATATTGTGTTTTTTTCTTTAGCTGCTGCAACCGCTGTTTTTGTTTTATTAACATTAATTCTTATGCCGATCTTGCTTAACTCTTTGTTAACTATGTTGATGTGTTGTAGTTTTCTTTGTGCTTCAGCTATAGTAACCACGTCGTCGGCAAATAGTAATTCTGATAATTTGCTGTTCACTTTTCCAACATCCTATGGTAAAATGATTTATTTTTTCCTTAGCTTTTTTTATCGCTTGGTTTAATACGAGTGAAAACAGTAACGTACTCAGTACATACCTTTGTTTTAAACCGATCTTTGTTTTAAGTATGGTTGATTCTTCATTTTGTATCCTTATGATATTAGCGTTGTCCTCATACATTGCTTTTATGATCTGTACCGTTTCTGTACTTATACCACTGCTTTCTAGGCACTTCCATACATTTTCTCTCTTTATTTTGTCGAAGGCCCTTTTTAAGTCTATAAAACATAGGTGAATTTCTCTGTCTTTGCTTATAATTCTTCCGGTTGCCTGTCTTAGTAGAAATATGAGATCTTATGTACTTTTACTCTTTCTGAAACTGTACCGTATTTCCTCAAACGTCTAGTCTAGCTCTTTCTTGAGTTTGAGTCGAGAATTGTTTTTGCTATACTTGATAACGTTATGCCTCTATAGTTACCGCATTCTCTTGTGTCCTTTTCTTATACAGCTATGTTTCATTCTTTGGGCACTTTGTTTTCTTCGATAATTTCATTTAATAGATTTCTAAATATTTCTATCGACTGTGGGTTTCGATGGGTTTTTCTAATTTCCATATCCGCCACTTTGTATTGTATCTCTACCGGTCCTTCAATTCGGCGTGTTTGAGTTAGTTCTTCAAAGTATTGTTTTCATCTCTTCATGATTTTTCTTTCATCCGTTATTATCATACCGTTTTTATGTTTTATGTTTTTATCGTGCATGTCTTCTTTTGTCAGAATTGTTTTAATGTATTATAAAATAGTTTCTGATTTTGAGTAAAATCATCTTTCAATTTATTTCCAAAAGTTATCCGTGAATTCTGTTTTCCTTTTCACCATGGCGAACTCCTTATCCTTTTGTTCGTAATTTTCCTTTTGCCACAAGTTTCAGAGGCTGTATCAGTATGTTGTTTTTCAGGTTTTTTTGATTTTAGATTCTCCGTTCTGATACCCCTTCTTCTAGTTTTTTCTTAAGACATTTCTTGTAATCAATTTTAGTAGATTTTTCTAAAAGTTTATAACTTTTGATCTTTTCTTTTACTAGTTTTTCTCGTTTTTCTTTCCTTTTTTAGAAATTACCGTTTTTACCAGGTGATGGTCACTATCAACTTTGGCTTGGCGGTGTACCTCTACGTCTTTGACGATACTAAACTTTTCCCTGCTTACTAAAAAGTAATCGATTATCGATATCTCTTTTCTACTATGTTCTTCTCTGGTATATTTATGTATAACTCTATGCTGGGATTTTGTGTTTGCAATGACTAGATCGTTTTCTCTACTTAAACTTACTATTCGTTCTTTATTGTTGTTTTTTATGTCTTCTCCTTCTGTGCCTATGTACTGTTCAATTCCTTTATTTTCCTTTCCTACTCTCCTATTCGTATATCCCATAATTATTTTGTTTGTTCCTCCTTTATCCACTCTCCACTGTAATGTATTGTAAAACTTGTCTTTTTCCTTTTTAGATACGTCTTCATTCGGTGCATATGCTGTTATTATTGACCACACTTTTTTTTATTTCTACTGCTAGTATTCTTTCATTTACGTAATCATCCCTTGTGATTTTGATAGCTCCATTTTCTTTAATTATTAAGCCCACACCTTCCTTTGCCCTTTCTTTGGCTCTACTCTCGACCATAACATCCAGTAATTGTTATCTAGTCTTCTAATACCCTTGCTTTTCTTCTTTGTTTCCGTTATGCCTAGTAATTCTATTTGGTATTTTTTCATTCTTTTTACAATTTATGCATATTTCTACAATGCATGAATAGGCACTACATTGTATCAAACTTTTTTTGTCTTACTTCTAATTAATATCATACATCACATATAAGATTCTGTCGCAAAAATAAAAATCGAGTGGTATACTCTGACCTATCTTCCCAAAATATGGGATATGTGTTTAACAAGTCTGTAGTTTGTATTTTACTATATTATATCAATAAACCGGTTTTGATCGGCTTGTTCCGTGGTTAAACTGAAATCATTTAAAACTATTTAAATGAGAAAGTTGCTTCAATTACAACCAAATATAATTCTTTGTTCAAACCATATAGTCAGTGTACACTAACAAATTGATTATTAAACTAGCACAATAACTGCAGAAGCTTGCAAAAGTTTTTGAAGTATGAGATAAAGAGCACAGTAAATAGCATTTATTGATCGTCTTTCAAGGTATTCAGTTTAATTATACTTGAGGTTTGACTCTCCTCCTGATTATGTTCAATTTCTAAGCGGTTTTCTGATCAATCACTGTTTTACTTTCGTTAATGATTCTGATTAGTTTTTCTGTTTTCTATTTGGTATTTGTTTACAACCTACTGTATCCTTCAAATTTTCACCTTCAGATCTTTTCAGCAATTTATATTATAAGTATCGTTAGCAAAGGATAAAGAACAACTTATTTAAGTGTAACTGACATGAGTATTAATTATTCAAAGTGAACTAATATTCTAAATATTTTCTTAAAGGTTCTACAGAGGCATGTTACACAAAATTGTTTGTCTTTATTAATGTTTGATACTTAGCTGAACACTAAAATGTCTTTAACAATAATTGACCTGAGTTTTTTACATTTCAAATAAATTCAGACATTGCATCTATTTCACGTTCTCGAATGTATTATTTTGTTCAACATTTGGATTTAAGTAACGAAGAGTGTTGCTTTCTGATTACGTTTTTGTTATAAATAACGATTTCCTGTCTATCTGTCCTTTTTTTGTCTGTGAAAAGGGAAGTAAAGTCAGGGTTCTTCAGCGAGTGCTAATTTGTGGCATTGTTACAAGTCCAATTTACTCTTTATTGGCAACTTATTGCTTTCTAAATTAGCTCGTAAGACGCCTTCAGAGCAATTTATTAACGAATCGATCGATATCCGATCAGCCGTTACACTATTATTGTTTGTTATTGTCGTTTACGCTTAATGGTTCTTCCTATTACAGTGGCCTTTAAAAATAAAATATGATCGTTTCCTTTAGATTTTTCTTCCACTTTGATAACCTGAAAGGAAATCTCAAACTATACTGTTATGTTACCACATTGTTAATGTTTCCAGTAGGTTTACTTTTTTGGTTTATTTCTAGCTGTGAAATTGCACTTTTAAAACTTTAGCTTTCATTCCGGAAAAGATAAATAAATAATAAATAAAAACTTGAAAAGGAAGTTGTTTCAAAAGCTTCGAACTAAACGAGTTTACTAAGATTTCTGATTATAAAACTATTTTTTAATAAAAAACTATATTTCAATTCAAAGGTTTACTTTTATTTATTTTTTGTACAATTGAGTGAAATGTTTGGATCTGTATTTAATCAGGCCATGTTTATCAAAATAACTAGAATAATTCTGGCTTTCACATCACATCATGTAATAATGGAAATGCACACGAAAGACTAGCAATCAGATATGAATGCATTATATGTCTGTTCATTTTCATTCGCTACTGCTGCGGTATGAATGCATGAACACATTTCATGCTTGAATGCAACCATAGAACGAATGAGGCTGTAAGTAGTAATAGGATGTGTTCAATAACTTCAATTTCACTGCAGGCCTGGTGGTTACACTGTTTTGGTCTTATTCTCCCAACAACTTCATATAATGTGTTGCTGCACTTCCCCAGTTTGCCTGGTACAAAGCTCATTTGTGTAATACAAATTGGATTTTCAGGTAGAAATATGTTTACACGAGGCTGCTTCGAATATGAACGCCTCGAGCAACAAAAAAAGCTGAGTGGTGAATTATTATTGAAAGGTGATGCCAGGAAAATTTCATGGAATGGAAAGTTTTTTTTTAGATTATTCCCGTAATTCAAGATTCAGCCCTTGGCGGTTTTTCTTTTGGATCTCTTTGATTTCAGATTTTTTGTATAAAATATTGTAAATTATTTGTGCGTACATATGATAAAACATCAAACAACAACAAAACTTTTTGATTTTTATTTTTAAAGTAAATATCTGTTTTACATCCTTGATATTAAAATGGGTTTTCTTTACCATCACTGATTTCATTTTACATTATAAAACTTTTAAAATCTTTCTTTTAGATTACATCAACAGGTTAGTTTAGTTGTTTAGTTTAATCCAACTCATCCTATGTTTCTTTCTTTTAGGAATTATCAAGCGATAGATAAGTGAGCTTGATTGAAAAACAAATTTAAGCGTGAGTCTCTAAACAATCCAATTTCCAATGTCAAAACAAGAGGTCTGTGGAATAAATCCCGAAAACCTGGCTTTTTTAAGTAAACTGTAGTTTCTGCCCTTAAACAAAAACTCGAGCAAAATCTAAGATATAGAAAAGTAAAACATTCTTAATAGTTTTAACTGTTCAACTTACAAGAAGGGATAAGAGGCCTAACTACAGAAATCTTTAAACTGAATTCAATAAGCTTAAAAACACATCAATCGTCAAAAGCATGGCTATATGTGCTAATAGATATCTACATATTGAATTAGTCACTAAAACAAATGCTATATGGGAGTAAAGCTTGTAGAATCTAAATAAAACTATAAGTAAAAAGTAACAAATGTTTTGAAGAGGTTGAAAAGTGTTTAAATTTTTAATTCAGAGGCAAACCGTAATGGAAAATATTAAACTGTTGAAGCTTTGTTGAAAATCTCATGGTACTTGATATAATCAGGCAAAGTAGGCTACTATCTCAATCCTCGATACTGCGATTCTTTGTAGACTGCATATCATACAATTTATGTGCTGATTTATCAGTTAAGAAAAGAAATCCTGGTAAAACTATTGTAACAATTGTTAGAAAAATCAAAGCTATCTTTGCATTTTGCTAGATTCTTGTTTAAATAAAGTCTACATCAATGGGTAGGGGAAGAGATTGTAAGATCACAAGGTTGATGAAATGACAAATTGAAAGTTTGGTACTAGTTCCGTTGTATATCAGCACTTCTTTGATTTGTGTAACAAAAAAATAGATGACGTTGTTGAAGTGTCGAAACCGAAATTAATACAAGCAGTTCTTGATGTCTTACAGTTTATAGAAATGCCCTCTGAAAAAACCCACTTTCAAAAAATAAGTGTGCCTATAAAACCTGTATTGTCTTTCTCTTCCAAGTTGTCTCCGATAACACGAAGTCTTGTATCTCAGACTTACCGATTTTAAAAAAGAACAGTTTGAAATTTTACAAGTTCTTTGAATGGTCACTACTTCATAACCATTAAGCCGTTTTTAAGCAGTTTTGATAACGAATTACATAATCAAACTATACCCCAGATTTAACCAAAATGGCTTATGTCTGTTTGCGAGATTTGTATGCCACAGCATTTGAGATACGCCGCTATTTAAGTTATCTATTGGGCCCATTACTAAGTTGGTTTGAGATCTGACACCATGTAAGAGCCAGGAGCTCACTTAATAACTCCACTAGGTGATGTAATCCAGAAATCGATCTTTTTGAGATACGACACTGTGTTATTGGCAGTGATTGGTAAGATACGATAATATTTTATTTAGATACAGATATAGATAAACAAATGTTTATTGCTGCACAGAGATTAAAAAGAGACGAGAAGACAAAAACGAATTAATGTGTTTTGGAATTGTTTTGTATTTTTTCTTTTTGAAAAAAATTTAATAAAACTTTTATTCCAAGTATTACTTTTAATGCATTTTCCTTCAAAAATAAAGTACTGAGTAATATCATTCAAATTAGTTATATTACTAGGCTATTCGTTTTGCAATGTATGCCCTTGATCTTTTCTTAACTTTAATTCCAAATTTTTACTTTTGTTTAAAAACGGAATGGCAGTATTCCTAAACTACAGGTCTATTTGATAACAAATTTGAATGATTTAAGAGATTTTGAAATTTTTGCACCACCTAGATTAAGGCCTAGTCTTTCCACCTCCTTATAAATTTATCGGTCAGATAACTTGAGACTTTTCTTACTTGGGCAAGGTCAATATGTTGTATTAACTTTTGACTAATTTATTTTGGTCTTCCTGCAACCTCTATGGACTAGAATAAATTGGTCGGAAGCTTGGAAAAATGTTTTGGATTACGTGGGCGATAAATCTACAAAGAGGTAGAAAGACCAGACTTATATTAATTAATAGGGCATACTCTTTATTACATGTTAACAATGTAACAAGGTAGATGTAACGAATACGTAATTTAGCATACTACATAGTCTTTTAAAATTAAACGAAGCAGGTACTTCGAAACGTAGACATTAGAGCGACGTATTCACGTAAAATTATGACGATGTACTAACAAGCATATACCTAGTCTGAAGCACGATGGATGTCGTCGGCATGTAACAGTCGGTACGTAATCGCGGTGTACTGCAACTCGTACTGTGTTTCTGACATTACGCGTTGTACATAACGCACATGTGCGCAGTGTGCTATGTAACATTAAACAAGTTCGTTCACAGATAAACTCGCACTGATATCGCTACGATGTAATTGTGTTTGCTGGGTTTGTATCTAGATAATATCCATCACTGGTTATTGGCAACAAAGTATCTTCTTTTACTGTATATTGTGAAGTTTCTATCTTTCATGCTTTTGAAGTTGATTTGTAGATGGTTTGTAAACGAATCACCTGATAGAACTAGATGACGAATTCGCCATCTTTCTATAGAGGTCAAGAATAATTACATTAATGGGTTTTTTGTTTCAATTTACAGTGCGCCAGGTATAGTCAAAATATACCAAAGGGAAACCGATAGACAGAAATCAAGGACCAAAGCCATGAAAAAAGCTAAAGGAGTCAATGTCGGGAAAGTACAGTTTCCTAGAACCTACATTGAGAAGTTACACCAAAAAAATATTCTGAAGGAGTAAGTATTCTGTGATTTGACATTTTGTATGGTTTAGTCTCGAGAAAATAAGCGCTGGATGGTTCAAGTATACGTTCTCTAAAGAACAGCTTTCAAATCTAAAGTAATACAAACAGGACTTGGACAAGAAGAAATAAGTTTCTAAAGTTGCCTTTGATTTCTCTGAAACCCTAAAAATTCCTCATGGCTTTAATAAAGATAAGAAATAAGAGGCCAAAGACTTTATCTAGAGTTTTATGACGAAGTTCAATTTATTTCTTATGAAACGTGCTGCTTTCAATGAAATAAATGTTCAAGCATTTGGTGGTTTGTACAAAGAGATTTTGGCTGAGAGAAAATACGAACCGCATCAGATGTATAGTATTAATAAAACCGGGCTTTTCAGGACTGTGAACATGATAAGTCCTAAGGGAAATAGCCGAGTAATCAAAGTCTCTCTATTGAAAAAAATTGTCAACGGTCTTCAGCATGCGTGCTCATTTAGTGCTGTTGACTATTACGTTATTTTCTCAAAAGTATGAATGCAGCAAAATTTTTTCAACAACTCCCCATCTTGTTTGTCAGCAGTATATAACATATCAGGGTGGATAATCGAGACAGTATCGTTTTGAGGCTACAATACTTAATAAAAAATGTTCAGCCGAGTCAAAAAACCATATTCTGTTATTTCTTTCACGTCACTCTACAAGCTGCCACTTTGTGTAGAGAAAAGCATATAACTGAGGTTTCACATCTTATGCCAGCCACGGAATGTAACCATTCGATGTTGCTTTTTATGGTTTGCCTGAAACTGCTAATAGTCAGACTTGTAATGAGTAACGGTAACTGTAACTAGCGCCGTACAAAAGTTTAAAACCACTAAACTAGTTCTTTTAAAGTTTTACTGTCGATGATAACAAAGAGGTCACCAAATGCTCCCGAAGTTGCTTGTGAAAAAACTAAGGCGGCTGACTCTTTTCCAAAAGACTGCTATTGTAGAGACTGACCCTCTGGAGCAACATTATTCTTTGGGCTAGCTAAAGCTCCGTTCTAAAAGCAAAGGGAAAAAACGTCCTCATTGCATATCATAAGTAGTCCTGACATTTTGAAAGATAGAGAACGCCAAGGAACGGTGGCTAGAAGAAGAAGAAAACTTAATAAAAAGGATAGAGAAGCAAAAAGGAAAAGAAAATGAAAGAAATAAAAAAGAAATGTATGAGAGAATTCTTTTCTGCAGACTCCTCAGATTCCATTTTCTATTTCAACCATGGAGGTATAAAACAAAGAGACAGCATTCTAATACCAAGCTTATAGGTTGCTATGAAGCCGATAGACGGTGACACTAGTTATTGCATACAACCCGCGCTGATGAGTCTCAGTGGCATGGCGGAAATGAATACGGGTATTCAAATGTTTTCTAGAATTTATGAAAATTATTGCTGCTGTTTACTATTTTTAATCGCATCATGATATGAATAAGACATAATATTTGTGCCATAATAATTACTTTTGCTACTGATTGCTCCCATCACTATCTATGAAATGGCAGGTTAGAATTTAATATAAGCCAAGTTTTACAAACAAAGCACATGCAAGCATTTCTGGTAATCGTTTCAAAACACCTTGAAAACAATAACACAACTGAACAATATTTAAACCGCCATGTTCTACCAAGCTGTTTTTTGTTTGTGTTGCTTTGTTGCCAGATTGAATAATTTGTCATAACAGGATCATAAGAGTATTTAAATAAACTTTCTTATAAATTACAATAAGATGTTAAACATACTGTTTAATAATATCAGTAAACATTTTATTGCCACGCTATTCTAATTCCTGAGTGATTTTGTTACATGGTCGTGTGTGAACAAGATATGTAGGGTAATAAATCTTGAAATAGAAATATGACAACAGTAAAGGGTTTATTTTGATGCTTAGAATGTGAAGCGTCAGAGGCTTCATTTGCCTTGATTTCAACCCACTCTACATCAACTTCAGTTCATGGTTTAGAACCTAACAATTAAATTAGTTGTTATATGTATGTATTAAAAAGAGATTTTTGTAAACAATTCTTTTAAATTTGCTAGACAACACATAGTTAATTATAAAACAAACAAGCAAAGACAATTCTTCTAATACTGACAGATTAAATTAACTGATAACTAGATCAATTAAAAGAATAAAAGTGAGAAAAGAAATCGTTGTACTTACGTGTATATTGTATTATTGTCTAGATTGGAAAGGTCTTTCTATATTCTTTTCTTTCATAACCTGGAAATTATCAGTTGGAGTTCTTTTTATTTTTGTTCATTTATAAATCGAATTTAGTATGATATTTATTCCTAATTGCTTACTCAAATTCAGAACTGTAACAAACATTAGAAAATAATATTTTTGTTTGATGCCTATTCTGACGCATTTATTCACGATCAAATTAAAGATATTCTAAACTTACTGCATGTCCAGATGTTCGATACGGTCTCATTGAATTTTATAAAAATATTTTGAAGAAGTTCATTATAGAAATTTTTATATTACATACTTAATGATTTAAGTATAACAGGACTATATTCTACATTTACAAACTTGTCAATACTCTTGTGACTATTAGCATCCTACTATTGCTTAACGATAAGCTAATTTAAGTCAATAAAGTAATAACGATTTCTTAAGAGAAAACTTCAAAAAATGACTATTTAATTCTTAAATGCTCTTTTAAAGAGCTCATTTTTAATATTTTGAGTACACAAAAGAAAAAGAAGAAAAAATAACTAATTTCAGTATAATTAATGAAACTCATTTGTTATTTCACAAAGTACTTCCATACTGAATTTTTAAATTAATTAATATTCAAATTAAAATTCTTTTAAAAGAGAAAAATGATTAATTAATTTTTTGTTTTTCTCCGTTATCCTTACCTGCAAGCATTTCAATCTTCCAGCATTTTTCAGTAACACAAGATATAACAAAAATTCAATACCGTTCCTTTCTCGACAGCTGTCTCTATTTTGAAGCAATTGATAAATTCGATGTACTTATTTATATATAACACAGCGTGAAATTTATATCGCAGAAACTAAAATACAGCCTCATCTTTTCATTTCTGCGTTCTCCGTAGATACATTTCAGGATTTCGTTGTATTAGATTGTCTACCATTTATTTGAGGGTGTAACAGTGCTGCATGGTGCTGTTCTGTTTTTGTGTTATACGTCATAATGTACTGGGATTGTAGCAAAAAGTGTCATTACTGTAATGGAGCTTTTAACCCGTGTGTGAGAAAGATTAGAGGAATGCGTTTTAGCTCGAATGAACTCAAACTGCGTTACTTAACTTTTACTAATCGCCTAGTATCATTTTTATGTCGCCATTTGTTTAAAACGCCTTTTTATCTGAAGCCTTATATTAAAAAATGAAAATATACTAACGTTACTAACGCACTTTTTTTCCACGGTCTATTCTACTTTTATACGCACCCTGTCAAGATAGGAATGTCGTAATAAAGTGTCTTTGTAATTTTTATTTTATTGCATAAACGTAAATATAGCTTTGATATTGCACTGAAAAAATATATTAGGAATGTTTCATTACCACGGGTATATGAAATATCTTATTATATCAAAGTTTTATCTGACAAAATGAGTATTGTTATTAGAAATTCCATAGCAGACAATAACAAAATATGGAAGAACAGTTTATTACAAATCTTGATTGTTTGTCATGAGACATACCGTGCTTACATCTTTGACTGTAAAAGTCTGTAGTTGTACCAAAGTTAAACATAAATGACATTTTATTTCTACACATCGAAATAACTTTAACAACTTATACGATTGAACTTGCAACCAGATGTCAAAGTAAGTTGATGCGGGGGAAGTTTTTGTCAAAAACCTTCTCACATATAAATTTACAAGAAATAAAACCTCAACTCGTTTAATTTCTCTTTTATAATAATTTATACAAATATGGCCCATGACATAGTATACTTGGTTTAATTTCGATTTTTAAAATATTCTTGTTTTAAATCAACTTAACTATATAATGTTTTATATTGTCAAAATCAGTGTAAAATATCCTACCTGTTAGAAATAGTTTTTTTAAGGCAGAATTTGCAGAAGTGTTGCAGCATGCAATTTACTATAGTATAGGTATATCGATAACTAAATAAGATATCCAAACTTGTTTTCAGTGTATAATTGCCTTAAAACATACAACACAAAAAACTCAAATTCCTGAAAATTAAATAGTATTAATACAAATAAATCAAATTTTGCAGACTTACAATGTCCCCTATTTCTGATTCTGATAAATATTTGAAAACTGCTCTATTGCGTTGATTAATTTATCTTTTCTTTTGACAGCCTTTGTTTTTCCTTTGTTCTTGCTTCTTTTTTTTAAATTTTTTTAAATTGCGAGTACCTCGGGTACGCGAGTACTTAATTAAAGTGCATAGAGAACTAAAGAACCTTTCTTATACATGACCTTTCTTATACAATACTAACCTAACTAAACACAAATAACAAATGTAAAACTCTTAACATAAACAAACATAAAAACATTAACTAATAAATAAAATAACATAAATGAATACAAATTATTATTTAATTATTCGCAACACCCCCTCCACCCCGGTACAGCGTTTGCACCAAGTGCAGGTGCTGTACCATCTTTTGAATCCACTGAGAGCAGTGCAAGTTTAACAACAGTTCTTTCAAGAATTCTACTTGCAGTTTGTACCTTTGCTCTTCGAACTTGGCCGTCCGGTGATTTTATTGCCTCTATAATCTTCCCTTTGGGCCAATTACAGCGAGGTAAATTCTTGTCACAGATCACAACGATATCCCCTTCCTTCACAGGTTGCACTTGTTGAAGCCATTTTGGACGTAACAGGATCTCTGGTATGTATTCGGATACAAATTTATGCCAACAATGATTTGCAAAACGTTTTCGAAGTAGTTTTGCCTCAATACTTTAACATCTTCTGGTAATTGTGTTATTGCTTTATCTCCATTAGAAGACCTTAAAAAAATGGTTTGGTGTCAAGGCTTCAGATTGTTCTGAATCTAAAGGCAAGTAGGTCAACGGTCTAGAGTTTACAGTATTTTCGGCCGCTACTAGGCAACTCTGGAGCAATGAGTCAGTTGGCGTTTTTCCTGCCAATGCATCATAGAGAGCAATTTTTACTGATTTAACCAGATGTTCCCAAGAACCACCCATATGAGGTGATAAAGGTGGGTTGAAATGAAATGAGATTTCAGGACTTACAAAATGATTTGCAATCAGTTTAGGATTAATCTTTCTTAATTTTTCTCGCAGGACACGTTCGCTAGCAACAAAATTTGTGCCTCTATCACAGTATATGTGTCGTGGTCTTCCTCTTCTATTCATGAAGTATTGTAAACACATAATAAAACTGTCATGGTCCAATTTGTGTGCCACTTTTAAATGCACTGCTCTTATAGTAAGGCATGTGAACAATGATCTCCATCTTTTTTCAGTTCTTCGACCAATCGTGATATTAATTGGGCCAAAATAATCTACTGCAGTGTATGTAAATGGAGTAGAGACATCTCAGGTATTATGGGTTTGGAGAATCTGACCTTACAAGTCTGACATTTACTTCTTATTTTATTCAACATCCTGCGTAATTTTGGAATGTAATATTTTTGTCTGATCTCATTGAAAACTGTTGCATGATTTCGATGATTGAAAACTTTATGGAAATCTTGAATAATAAGTGCAGTGAGATGACTGTCTCGAGGTAGTATTATTGGTTTTTTAGTTTCAAAGGAGATGCTATTTGAAGCATCAATTCTTCCTCGCAGACGTAGAATTCCATCAGCATCAAAGTATGGAGATAGTTTAAACAAGCTACTTGATCTTTTCACCGAAGGTTGTAGGTTTTCTATTCCGATACTATTCAGTTGTAGGCTTTTTATTTCTTCAAGGTAAAATTCTCTTTGAACCACTTTTATCAAGTAAGCCCTTGCACGTTTCAGTTCATCAGCAGTTAACACATCGTTGCCTTTTATTTGATTTCTTGAATTATCCATAACCTTATATACATAACCCATTGTACGTAAGAGTTTGTTATAGTTACTGAAATTTCCAATTTTTATAAGACATTCTTCATTATTATGAGTTGTTACAATCTCCTCTTTAGGTAAAATTTTACTTGTCATTTTTGCCCAAAGACATTCTTCTTCATATAAGAACTGTGGTCCCTTAAACCACCTATCTGTTGGTTTGAGCGTTGGTGATTTTACCCATTTGGTGACTTCGTCTGCGGGGTTAAGTTTTGTTGGCACATACCGCCAGTTTTCAACTAATGAATTTTCTTGTATCTCGGCAACTGGGTAAGCCACAAACCTACATAATCTTCTAGGGCCATTGATATGAATCCAACTTAAAACCACTGCAGAGTCTGACCAGTAGAAGATACGTTGAATGTCGATAGACAAGTGTTGTTTTAGTTCTTTTGCAAATCTAACACCTAGCTCCATCAAGTTCCAGCCTAGGTATGGTTTGCAATTTTATTGGTGCCACTCTCGTCTTTGCGCCAATGAGTGCACATTCTACTACTTGCTCCTTTTTTGTTCTTAAGTAAGCAACTACCCCACATGCATCTTGGTTGGAATCAACAAATATATGGAGTTGTACATAGGTGTTATTCCAATTTGACAATGCGTCGAGATAACATCTAGGAATTTGAAGTTTTTCAACATCTGCGATTTTACTGGTTCATCCCAAGAAACTCCACTTCTCTAAATTTGTTGTAGGAGAATTTTCAAATAGATCAAAAAATTAGCTATCAATCCCAGTGGGTCATATATGGACATTAGAATGCGTAGTACATCACGTTTTGTGGGTTTCTGATTACCCTTTAGTATTTCTTTATTTTCTTTATTGTATCGCAGAGAATATGTAAAGCTATCTGCGGTTAGGTTCCACCACATTCCTAATACTTTCTCGGTATCATCTTCACCAAGTTCTTTGTAATCCTCTTTGCAATGTTGCTGCTTAAGTAGATTTGAACAAAATTCCACAATATCTGCTTTAAAACTTTCTACTGCAGAATTTGCAAATATATATGCTATACCAAATTCAGATTTACTAGAATCGATTTTAGGCCACTTCTCTTGAAATCTCTTAAAAATAGGTACGTCTGGACCATATGTTGGTGATCTTAATTTTATATTAAACGCAGTCTTTAGAATTAATTCAAAAATATGGCGTTGACAGGGCAGATAGAAAAGGTCTCGTTCCATATGTTCTAGTAAAACGCAAGCTCCGTTTAAGCGACCAGTATTAGAAGCTGTAGTGTCGCAACATAATGCCTGCACTTTTTCTAAAATGCACCTATCATTCAATACTTCAAATGTAGCTTTCGCTTGGTCTCTTCCAGTTCCGTGCTCTAATTTAGGTACTCCAAGTAATTGTGTGCTGCCCTCATATGATACAATTACAGGTAAGCGGTCGACTCTCTCTTTCCCAATTAAGTCAGGAAGTAGTTTACTATCCCAGTGTACTACAAGACAATTCATTTCCCAAAATTTAAAGTGCTGCTGGATTTCTTCAGATTTTTCTTCATGAAATTGATTTCTAGCACGTTAGAGGGAAGATCTATTTACTACTAACTTTGCAGCATCAGTGCCCAGAGCCTTCGCAATTGAAATTATAATGTGGATTGCGTCACGATTGTTGATTTTGCATTTGTCTAATGCAGCAAGCATTATTGGAATAAAGACTTTTAATGAGCCCCTGTTTTTAGTGCTTGATGTGTTAGAGAAAGGTAAATAAACCTTTTGTTTGGCAATTTCAAATGTTTCATCTTCACTTGTACTAGATGAAGCCAACTGTTCCGTTGCGGTTGAAAATAATGATTCTTATTTGTGAGATCTTCGATCCACATGAACAACTTACCTAATTGTTCCATTTCTTCATAAGTTCTCTTTTTCCGATGGTCTCGTTTTCTGTCTTTGTGATAGCAAGAATTGCCGGTCTTTTTTGATGGAAATTATGTCTGACGCGTTTGCGTGAGCTATGTCAAATAAATTTTCTAATTGATCTTGAAACTTTTCAACATTTTTCTTTTGAGTTGTTGTGGTTCTTTTTGATAGTTTATGTGTCTCTCTATTTGTGATACAAATTTTCTAATTTTGAAATGCAGTGCTGTTCTTCGCAGATTGGTATTCGCGCTTTTTGCCAAAAACTGGTCGTTTCTTTAACTACCAATCGTGCACTTTCACGTAAATTCATTTTCACTCTTTGCAAATTATAAAACAATGTACTTAAGGTTTGTTTGTTGGAAGGTAGCTTACTTCCGATTATTTGATTTGAAATATTTCTATTAAATATACTTCATCGTCTTTACAAAGTGTAACAGTTGTTGAACAAGATGCCACCGCCGCCATTATAAAGCAAACGCACCAACACTTTCTTCTACTACTTTTCGCTTACTGACTAGACTACGTTTGCTACAACTGTATGTATTGTGATGCAGACAATGTAGGACATGCGCTTCAGTCATCATTCTTCGACCACGGAAACAAGTCAAAACAAGTTTTTCACATTTAGTAGTAGTTCGTCAAATGTTTGCTTGTTTTGTCAACAAATAAAGTTTAATATTTGCAAATAACGACACATTTACTTCTAGGATTTTTTACGAAAAAATTTAGTACATCTAAAGTAGGTACTCAAATCATATCGTAAAGAGTTTTCTTTACACTCTACATTTCTTATTCATCAGTTATGTCATATACTTAGATTTTATGAAATATTTTCAACTAAACAAAAATATTTATTTTTGTCAAATTTCAATCCTCCTGTGGCACGGGAAAGCGTTTAGCAATTAGGTTCAAATTTTGCAGAAAATATTTATTCAAATAACTGTACTAATTGGCAGAGTGAGACTCTTAAAATTTGCCAAAAAATTTCTATATAGATAAGGGCCACCCTAGTGTATATGTATGTATTTATCACCGATGAAGCTTACTTTCAATTGAGCGCTGATAGCAAAAAGAAGTCTGTGGTACAAAAATTAAAATCTACAAAAAATATGGTTTGGGGAGGAATCTTACAACTGAGCCGAGTATTATAGACGGTACGACAGTCAGTGGTCAAAGAGATAAATGTTTTTATCGGTATGGACGTATGATTAGAGGATAAGGTATTATTGTGTACTATATATAAATCTGACTCTGATACAGAGAAGGCACCCTGTCTGTCATTACTTTCCACACAATTCCATTTCAAATACTAAGAAAGTGCGTGTAAAGTTAAGTCTTTTCAAAATATCTACTTGTTTAAATACGATCCCGGCATCTGAAGAAATTTTGAAAGCCGCCAACGTAATTTACAGGTACGTTTGAGGTTAGGCAGGTTAAGTAAGAAGCTGTTGCTGAACTAATGACAATCTCTTAAAATAAAGTGCACTTAAGCTGTAGCAAAAATACAAAGAATTAACAATAAATATTTACTTTATGTTGGGTCTCAACTGGTTTGAATAAAAAATAAAAGACCTGATGTCTTTACGAATACGAGTATATTTTCATACTGACGCGCTAGTGCGCTTTACTTCTAGTTTGGTGGGATTGTGTTGTAACTGGAAAGAGGATGGGAGAGGGTCACCCTTACATAGAACTTAACACTTTAAATAACGGTTTGATTTATGTTGAATGAAGCAATAAACAAATCTAAATAAACCCAAGCGTCTCCTCAATTCAGTTTAGCAGTTCAGCCATTAGAAGCGTAACGCTTAGCTTGAATCGCCAATGACTCCTATTCTGTAATTTTTTGTTAGGTTTAACAGCGTTGTTAAGTTAATATGTGCTTTTTTTGTAGTTCATGTCTTACTGCATTAAACTTTTGTAAATATGACAATGGTGTCATCCTTTCTTAAACGGCACTACTAAAATGACAAGTGTAAAAATAGAAAAGCCGTCTTCTTCATGAAACAAATAATCATAAAGCAAGACTAATAGATAAAAATAAGAACGTCATTGTTAGAAATAATTTTAGGTATGTCCAGAAATATATAAAATCTACTGGTATGGTATAGGGTACGCTATTGTACCACCCTTAGATGAATATCTTACTCCAATAGTCAATGTTCTATATTATGAAGGTTTGAAATTACAACGAGACAATACCCTTTGCCATACCTCTAAGTATTGGCTAGAAAAAAATATGATCAGCGCTTTGCCTCACTTAAGCCATTCAAAATGTATGGGAGCTTATGAAGATAAAGATAGAACTGTACCTTTCCAACTTCAAATTGGGGCTAATTAATTGGATACAATCAATTTCAAATTGAGAATAGTTAATTTCAAATTGAGACTAATCAACTTCCAGTTGAAATCAATCAACTTCAAAATTGAGATCAGTCAACTTCTAATTCAGCCTAATTAACTTTAAATTGAGTTTAAGTTAGTCTCAATCTAAATTTGTCTATTCCCAGTCTGAAGCTGATTGTTTCCACTCCCAAACTGATTGGTTGCAATATAAAGTTGAAAAGGTATCGACCTTAATTAGTGGCAGCAGCTTTAGAAGCACAGCAAGTTATCACTGAAACACACGCATTTGACTTGATTGTCGATATTTTTCACCAAATTAATAAATGTTGTTTTTAAGTTTTGAAGAATATGCAGGCTTCATTTACAGAACATCTCTGTTTTATAAATATCGCCATAGTCATCATTACCTTGCATCTTAGGGTTAAAATGACGTCATCTTAACCTATTGCATATTTTTGCTGTTTTTTGAAGTGTATTCTATATTAGAATAACAAGAAATTGTATCTGCGTCAAACAGATGGAAATAACTGTTAAAAGCTTGGGTCTACTTTTTGGAGATGCATACCGTAAAGCTACGACAGTAGATAGCTTTGCGAACGATTTTAAAACCTGTGGCATCGAATAATTTAATTTACTAACTTTTGATGACACTGACTGTGCTTTCTCTTTCACAAATGAATGCGACCAGGAACTCACTAAACCTCTAACAGGAAGCAACACCAAACATGACAACAGTGTTTTAAACGACGACAATTTTTTAGCAAACGTCAGGAATAAGGATACCCCTAAATTAAGAAAATTTAACACTGAGTCCAAATGATTTACAAAATCACAAACAATTACTTCTTCAAACCTGATAGATAGCAAGCATTATTTCTAACAAACTCTTTAAAAATGAATTCGCTGAGAAGTTATCCCGACAACAAGAGAAAGAAGTCAAGAAAACGAAAGGGCATTAAAGGCAAGAAAAAAAGAAATCAAAAAGTTATGCAAGTCAGTTTCAACAGCACAAACTAAGACAGAAGAATGTAATGGTCCAGGGTGTGCGAAACTTTATGAAGATTCAGTGTACAAAATGTAATGATTGATGGCGTAAAAGATGACTAATCAGAATAAATTATTTTTTGTTTATTTTTTCTTTACTAATAAAGAATTACTTTATTTATACATTGCATTTTTGAACTCCTAGGGTACATACATCCTACATCATTATTCTAATGTCAGCGAATTTCTAACAAACATTCCGCATTACAATCTCTGGTATTTTTCTTATCATCGTTATTTTATCCCGGTCTCTATATTCTATCAAATAGGAGAAAAAAAAAAGCTAAATAATTTCAACTTTGTTTTTCTAATTAAATCTTTGACCGTATGGGACCAGCAATGGAAACAGGGTTGATGGTTTTAATCATCTTCGATTTAATGAAATGGAAAACAAAATAATTTCTGACCTAATCAGGGATTTACCTGACCGTTCCTTCAGATTATACTTATTCGTTTCAACAGATTCTTGTTAAGATCAAGATAACCGAGATATTTCGAATGAGCCGCTTAAAATGATCAGCCTGTACATAAGATATCTGATATCTGATCGGAAACATGAAAATGATATGGTGCGACATATAAATTGAAACTTCCGCAACAAATTTTGTCTTTTGAAAATAACTAACAAAGTTTCCATTTTGTAAATCAAAAGTTTACGGAAAACTCGATGATTCTATCAATAAATAAAACAAAAATTGATTTACAGGGGGTTCGATTAGATTTTTATAGTAGAGAAAAATCTTGACGGAGAAATTCCCTAGAACACCAACAAAACTTATAAACTAACAAAATAAAATATAAAGCATCAGGAAAGGAAACTTTTTAAAAGGAAGTGACAAAAAGCACCGGGGAAATTCGCGTACGCGACCGCATTATTAATAGGAACAGGAAAGGGGGGACGTCGCTACTTCATTCCCGGCTTTTAAATGTTTTTGAGATTCCTAGCGAGTTCGGCGTGACTATTTTCCTCCCGTGTGTCGAATTGAATAATATATGATTGCAGGAAGGCCGGGGTGGGTGCTCAATTTTTATGATATTCTTTCGAATGCGGCTTTCACGTCGCCATTGTACTATTGAATCGGTCGCGAATATCTTGGTGCAGAATGCGAAAATGTTACATTTTCAAAATTCATTTTTCATCTTTTAAGGAGAATTAATGACGCTCCAAGATGATTGAATAATTGAAAGATCTAATCGTCACCAAATGTGCTATTTTTAAGAGTTGTAAAATTTTCTACTCACGTCCTACATTTCCAGGGATCGAGAGTTATGTAAATAAGAATAGGCAAATTCCCGTATATGTTCGCTCATGCGAAAATTTATTTTAATATTGGATGGTTGATTGAGTTTGATTTTTAAAAATGAACGTTCCAGAAATGTAACGCTTTAGAATTTCTGTTTAATTGGTTTTGATGTAAACACATCGAAATTTTAAACCTTTTAGTTATTACTTTAGCACTTTTCTCAAATCAGCTAGGTACTAATTAATAATAATTAGATTGTGATAAGTAAATACTTGCTAATTTAGATTTTTTGTTGTATTTATTTCAATATCTTTTTATTAAGAATTGATATACTTATATTCTAGGTGTATTTAATTAGTGAATGAATGGATTTCTTTATTGTACAATGTAATTAATTAGCAGCATTATTACGTTCTTGATATAGGTAATTGATTCACATTTCACAACCTGAACCCTAAATAAATTTCGTTATTTCGTTATGCTTTGATAAATAATCATCATAACCATCCTTTATTAGTTCAGCTTGCGTAGTATGACAAGAATGGTTTAATATCAATTAACTTACTGTTTAGTAAATGAACTATTTTGTTATTAAACTTTGTTAAAGATGCATGATGTTTGTCTCGAAGCAACGCCGACAAATTTAGAAAAGGCAAATCCTTCACGACGAAAAGTTTTTGCTTTTTCTTTTATTTAATTCCGCTTTGTTTAGGAGTTTTGATATTTAGAACTAATTTTTCTTCGCCATTATTTATCTAATCATTTTAATCATACTACACTTTTTTTTATTATACAGAGTTATTGTAAAATTCCCCTTGTAATTCTTATCAATTTTGTGAATGAAGATATAAGGACATTTTTTATTTGATTTATTTGACAAAGGATGTTCTGTACAGAAAGATCATACGTCTTTACAATAGGAATTTTCCAAACCACCCTGTATTAAAATAGAGCAAGGATTTAATCCAAATAAACGATTTTAGTGAGAAGCAACTTAAATTAATAAATTTCCATCAAATTAAAAAATCTACTTTGTAAGCAAACACACTGTTTAATATTCTCGTGCATATTTTGAATGACCTCAAAATAAAAAGCGGTGATTCCGGGCGACATTGATGTGACGGTACGGCGCAAACCCCATAATCTCTACTGATAACTGAAACACCTCAGATATACGTCGATACTTGCAGTTGTTTGTAATTACATTTTGCAGTACTACGCTTTTTAATAAATTGGTCTGAACTTCTTAATAAAACACTGCTACAATCAAATTGAAATTAGTAGATTTCAATAAATTCAGCTATGCTATCTGCTGCAACGTATATAATTAACTTAAGACTAAAAGAGGGTAAAATCAAACTAGTATAAAGCAAACATTCAGAATTTAAATAATTCTCTAGTAAAGTTTAAAAAAAAATCTTATAAACGTAGTTCAAAAACTGCTCTAAAATTGCGTGAATTGACAAACGTAATAATTGAAACGTAAATACCTACTTGGAGTAGCAGCTAAGATCGATTGCGAATATATGTTTATGTATATAGATATATATTGCGATGGATTCCGGTATAGAAATGAATATTTTACAACCAAGACAAAACCAACTGTAAACTGTGTCCGAATACCTGAAAGATAATACACAAAAATTTTACTTAGGTTTGATTTTAAGATAAATTCGATTTATTTTCTGCCGATATTTTTTTAAAACAAGTTACCAATGAAATAATATCCTAGTTATTTTGATACTGATAATCTAAAAAATTGTTTAATTTTAAATTTAATTAATCTTAAGTTATTGTTGACAGTATAGAAAATTTAGTAATTAAGTAAGTGCTGTTAAAAATCAATTAACAATTAAACTCACTATTGATTCTCAGCAAGAAGGATATTTTTATTCACATTAATTTAAATTTTAGAATGTTCGAAAATTCTGAATTTGAAATTCACGGTAGTATTTATTAACACTATAGCTTCAAATTAAAAAAAAAAGTTGACGCCACGATGTATTTATTAATCCTTTAATCATGGATTTGGAAAAAGCTCCAGTAGTTTAGAAAACCAAAAATAAGCTTAATCTAACATTTAATAAATGTTGCATGTAATTTATACTGTATCCAGCTACAAGTTACTTATTACTTAAAAATTGAACGTATTCTTTTTTTTCGGAAACCATAAGGGCTGCGGGGATCAGGTCTTTGCCGATCGACGTAGCTCAGCGAACACCACGGCTAGATAAGAGAGAAAGTCTGGCGAAAAACCAAAAAAACCCGAAGTTCTCTGAAAAACCGTTCAGGGAATTTTGCGAATTTTGCAACCCCTACTATCTGATCAACATGATATTCCAGATTTATATTTTGGGAGTGCTCGAAAAAACCCGACTCGAATCAGTTAACTTCGCACTATTTCTCCATGGCATGCCAAGATGCCCACTTAAAAAATTCGTAACTCGGTTAATTATGTTCCTATGGAGCTGAGATCTTTTCTAAACTAATGAAGGTAACAAGCTTAGGTGGATACCTGAGCTGTTTCCCATTTTTGGGGTTGATTAGAAAAAACAAGTGCAGTTTGTCTTGTTTTGGACCTTTCTGGGGAAGTTATCCGAAGTCCGGGGGAAATTTAGTTGCAACACTCTGATGCACCATAGAATAAGGAACAAAAATAATTCAATAACTTTTGTTCCTACGAGGCCAAAACGCAGAAAATCGAAAAGAGTGCAAATACTACCCTGAACTTGACACCCTTTCAGTTAGAGAGACAAATCTTCTGCAATAAAAGTAGAAAGTGGTCCATACGCAATTGTGTGGCAAATTCTGAATTTTTCCAAAAACATTTTCAAAGCCTAGGGAAGTGCGTTTTTCTTCCATCCCTTCTAGCGTCGTTATTTTTAAACGATGAATGCTAAGATTCGACGTGTAGCTCTTGCAAACTTTTGTGTACTCTGCCTCTAAATTAAGTTTCCCGTATGAACTTTCGAGATAGGGAATTTTGAGTTTTCTTTTGAATTAGATATTTTTGGTTTTTCCTCATTAATGCCGGTACTATAAACTCTAAACTCTAACCATTGTAAAAAAAGGAAAAAATATGTGAAAAGTACAAAAAGTACTCCTCGATCCTAAAAGTCGGATTTGGTGGTACTACAACGTAAGAGAGTTGAAAGACGATAGTTATCTCGCATTCTCATTACTCACCAATTATTAAGTTTTCGCTCTTTTGGCTTGTACGACATGCAAAAATTCCCTGATGTAATTTCTACACGTCTTTACAAGTTACTTATTTTATATCAATTGACTATCAAACCATATATAGAATCAATACAACAAAGGTTATTTAAAAAAATGTTCAATTAAATATATTCTGAATACTGGAGACGTCATCGTGCCTGTAGGCCTTCCAGTAATAATAAAATAACGAACATGATATAACATAACTACATAAATATAGTTAATAATAATAACGATATGAATTAACATTGCAAACCATCTGCGGTAGTTTTCTTTTGGTCTTTACGTTTGATAGGAGAATTATATAGTCTTTAAATAAATTCTGAGAAACTTTTTTTAATTTGAAACCATTACTGTGGTGATTATAAAAAGGGGGTTTCCGACAATATATTCCAAAATCTTAATAATACTAACTTACTGTTTACCATCGTAAAGAGACAAAGGTAGGAAAGTTGATGGCCATTATCGTTTAATTCTCTACCTTTGTAACCAAAGATGCTTATAGCCATATTGCAATGACTTTTAAATATAAATATAATCAATCGACTAATATACTATTTTATTGTATATGGGGGCCTTAAGTGCGTTGAATAACCTAAAACAAACGATTAAAACAAAAATACTATGTTCTCTAAGCTTCAATGCATAAAACTACAAATTTATATTATAACCGTGACTACACACTGTTTAAAAATAAGAGGTTTTCTAGCATTTTTTTGTGTTAAAAAGTTGTTATTATTTTTTTTTACCTTTAGATCTCTGTTTACAAATAAATCTAATTTATTACTTATGACCTAAAGAACTAATAACATTATTGCGAGGCTGTGTTAAAATACCGTATACAGTCTACACGTAATTTTATTTTATTTTTAAATTCTTCTTTCAATAAACGCGTAACAAAAAACTTATTTCTCAATTTACACAGTAACCAGGGGACTTTATTATTGCAAAAAAACAATCTGTCTATCAACTTTAGTTTTTTACAAGAATTCCTCTTCTCTTGATACCATTAGACTCGTTAATAGCATTTTTGTCAATACATATACTGTGTACTACATAGACGGCCGGCATGATACTATCAACATTTAATATGACATCTAGTCTTTATTAACTCGAGTTCTTGAAACGAGAATTTGGAGTTTCTTCTCAATTCTTTAAAAAATTATTATTATACATAACTGGCACCGAATTTTTGTCTTTTCAGAGTTTTGGTTTCGGAGTTTCATTTCTGCAATTATCAATCTGCTGATTATGGCTAGTACAAAACTAAAAGAGACAAAGATAATATTAAGTCTGTAGCGACCAGTTTTTTGTTTTACCGATCCAAAGCCACGACCGTATGGTAAAAACATGTGTCATCTCATAGAAAAGTTTTGGCATATTATCTTAAAATTTTTACTCGCTGCAGTGCTAAAAAGAACTTTACAACCGTATTGGTACGGTTTTGCTCGGGACACCTACCTGATCACGCATGCAATTCTGTTGCTTCTTGGGAGATTTTGATTTAAACATATTAGAAATGTACAAAGTTCATTTATGGTTCAAGTCGTGAATTTGAAATGTTTACACCCATACGAGGGTTGCTATTTATATTTCTGGCCTAACAATGAAAAAACAAGTATTTATGATCGAAACTAAATAGTTTTATCGTTTTTCAGAATATTCTCCATTAAGATTGATACACTTTTCCATGCGTTTAAACTAATATTCGAAGCACTTTTTCCACTCTGTTTGAGGCAGCTCCAAAATATGCGTTTTGAAACAAAAAACGGCTTCTTCTGGTGTTGAAAATCGTTGACCACGCAGTTTGTTTTTGATGTACGGGAATAAAAAGAAGTCGTTGGGTGCCAAATCAGGGCTGTATGGTGGATGGCCCATCAACTCGACCTTCTGGCTGGTTAAATATTCAATTGTTTGAGCAGCGGTGTGAGAGCTTGCATTGTCATGATGAAGAATGATTCGCCTCTTCTTTGAAGTTTTCCGAATTTCTCCAATGACTTCTGGCAAACAAATGGTTGTGCATCATTCAGAGCTGACCGTCTTACGTTGCTCTAACGCCACTGTTGCCACATGACCGGTAATGCCAAAGAAACAGGCAACCATCTGCTTCGATGTGCTTCTTCCGCGAACAACTTTTGTTGGATTTGGCTCGTGTTGAAAGACCCACACAGTTGATTGCTGTTTTGTTTCGGGATCATATGCGTAGATCTATGATTCGTCACCTGTGCAGATGTTATACACAGCCTTTGATGCACCTTTCGCAAATTTTTTCAACATTTCAATGCGCCAGTCGACGCGAGCCTTCTTTTGAGCATTGGTCAGGTTATGCGGGATCCAACGGGAACAAATTTTTTTTACGGCCAAATGATCATGTAATATCTTGTTGATGCTAGTCATACTAATGCCCAAAGATGCCTCAATCTCACGGTACGTCACATGACGATCTTGTTTAATCAGTTCACGCACAGCATCGATGTTTTCAGGCACAACGACAGATTTTGGACGGCCTTCACAAATTTCGTCCTGGAGTGAACATCGGCCAGGTTTGAATTCATTATACCAATTTTTTACAGTCCTGTAGGATGGAGCTTCATCGCTATATAATGTATTAAGTTCATTGATGCACTCTTGTCGCGATAATCCACGTCGAAAGTTATGAAAAATAATTGCACGAAAGTGTTCACGGGTCAATTCCATTTTTTACTAGGGAATGCACTTTTCAATTAACTGCAAACAACACTAATCGCACTCAAATGACAAAATGTTGTGGTTGAGGTTATGTTCAACAATGTAAAGTTTACACTGGAAACAGTGAGTGTTGCCAAGGCCAGAAATATAAATAGCAACCCTCGTAGCTGCCTAAAATAAAATATTTCTTGGACTGGAATATGAGGAAGAGGTAAATTCTACATGTGGTCGAAGCACATTTTACCTCTCAGGTCTTTCGTCACATAACTTTTGAACTTCTTAGAATCTTAAGTAGAACTTTTCAGTCGGCCTTTTGTGGAACATTAGTTCGACGGCGGCTGTTCTTTTTGCATTATCATTGAGTTGCTGAGATTTTACTCTAATGCCCAAAGATTTACACTCACTGCACACGTCCACTGGTGGTCTCCCAAAACGCAAGCAAAAATTTTCCTTGAAGTATTTTAAATAATATTCATAACTTATTTCTCGATTCAGTTTAGGATATTGCTTTAGAAACAGGGAATGCATAGTTTTAAAAGTCGATTGCCATGCCTACCTCTTAAATGTTTGAAAGGCTTTCCTGCGACTACAAATGCATTCAAACGTTGGATTCTGTCATTTAAATTAGAATGTAAATTTTAAAAAGCTGGCTTACATACAGGAACCTTCCTGGTATCTTTAATAACACAGTAGCTAGATGTTACACTCTTGAGTCCTTTTTTGTCCTGTGACTTATTATTGGTTTCGTCTCTATTAAACTCTTTAGATAGGCATCTTGTTCGTTCTTCGATTTTTCATCAAACATATTAGATAGTAGTGTTTGCTCTTCATTAAAATTAAATTTTTGCATATATTTAGCTTTACATCTGTGAAGTAGCAACCTACGTAAGTACAGCTATCTACTACCATGATCTCTTAACTTACATGCAATCCAGTCAAACTGACTTCTTAGGAACTGATTTTCTCGCTTAAGGTGTATGTAATTTACCACGTGCTCTAGCAAGCATTTTTCTACATTCACGGATTTACTTTTACTATCATTTTTAAGTTCAGGTTCAGGGCTTACCTTTTGGTAATGGATATATGGACGAAATTAATATCAGTTTGTTTTTTATTATATATTTTTAACTACCTACAGGTGACATACCCGAGTTCTATAATATCAACAATTTACTAATACTAATTTGGCGATTTTGTTCAGCCGCCAGCGACGCCTCAATGACAGTAAGTCAAAAAACATACTAGTTCTGAATTTATACTGTTCTTCACCTCAGTGATTGAACTAACACTCTATTTGTTGCAGCAATATTTCTGGCACTTATACTGTTGTTCCACTAAAACATTTGCCTTCGTTTTTAAAATTTTTTGGCTACCTCAGTTGAAAACGCCATGTTGTAGAGTTGTACTGTTTAATTACTAATCGATTCAATTTTATCTCTGTTAAATAGGTTGTAAATGTATTGGTTGATACCAAGACATTTGAGCTTATCATCTTGTAACGGTCTTTTTTAGTCACTCTCCCGTTACATGGTAAGCCTCGCGGTATTTTGCCACCCCGCATTTGTAAAACACCGTGTATATATAAAATTTCCTTTAATAGCTGATTTTTTCTCTAGAATCTTCGGTTAGCAGGGTAGAGATACCATTTTTCTCTCGCTATGAGATACTTTGTTTTTTTCCGTTTGATAATTTATAATTACTTCTCGCTTATTCAAGCGGATGCTTGTTTTTATATACATGTTTTGTATTTAAACCCTAACTTACATTTTTTGTGTGTAAAATTAGTTAATTTCTTCTTTCGCTAAGTGTGATAATTTACGTACCGGTTAACAATTTCCGAATTCTGGGGGAACGCGAGAGCCTGGCGTGGCAAAACAAATCGAGACGCGACCAGTGCACGGTCTTTTTGCAGATCTCTCCACCCGCTGAAGTGACTCCGATTCTTGTGAATGAAAAGAAAACTCTTTATAAAGGGGTAAGTTATATTCATTTCTTGCATTCCTCGTGTCCTAAATTCTAATTGTCGTTCCTTGTCTCTAGTTCTCTTTTGGTTAGATTCCGGGAAGTTTAATTCTGGTAATGATTATTTTACAAGAATTTTTTATGGGAGTTCCATGAAGCTCTGTTGGTAACCGGAGGCTAGGCCGTAGTATCAGTAATTGCTGAGATTGAATTTGTCTCCACGTCTTATAGCTGGACCGGAAGAGGTTGGGCCCAGGGGGCACCTAATCTAGAAGAGTCTGTACGCCTATGTCATAGTAAAAAATTAAAATTATTTTTTTTGGCTTCAAACTTTTAAGAAATTTTTGGTGTAATTCAGTAATCAAATGTTCACTTATTTTACTATTATTCGATAAATTAAATAATGTAATTTTTTTATTTAATCCTTCAAAGTTCATTTAGCAAATGATTAATTTTTTTATGATTTTCAACCAATTATCATCTTTTACTTCGATTTGACCTTACCTCACTTTAATGGAATGTTATTGGAAGATTTTGTCAATGTTAAAATTTTTTTTTGAATATTTAAATTTTCGGATGTTACTTGAAGGTTACCCTTAATCTTTAGTACTTAGGATTATATTGACAGTCTGCAGCTTCCGATTGGAACCCGCTTTCAAGATGTATGGTAAGACCTTTTTTTCCAACCTCAATGATTATCCGAAACTCGCATTGATTATCATTTGATTTTACATAATTTTGTTTAAATATTTTTTTAACTTAATTTTATTTACACTTGGATTAATTATAAATTTGTGTTTTCCAATTTTTTTAAATTTTAAATTAGTAAAGTTTTCAGAAATTTCTTTAAATTTTTTTAATTTTTCTTGAACCTTTTAATACGTAGCGTTTGAACGGATTTAGATTAACAGCCGAGTGTAGCTTAAGAGAGCAATTGTTTGAATTTTTATAGCTTAATCTTGGATTTATTCTGTCAATATTCAATTTTTCTTTGCATTAAATTTTTAATTTTGAATTCAACTTAACCTTTTCGTAGTTAAAAATTTGAGATTTAATTAACGTCATGAATTTATTAAACTATTTGCAATTTTGGGTTTAAGATTCGGTTATTAGCTTTTCCAATATACTGTTTTTACTATTATTAGCTAGCTTATTGTTGATTTTTATAAATTTCAACTTGTTCCTCAAAGGCATGTCCATCCCAGGTTGTCCAGTCTGGGGATACTACCAAGCACTAGTTTTGGCTGCATGATTATAGGTTTCGGCAAAAATCTCTTTGAGCAGATAATGTTTCATATGCCTAATTTTAATACATTTGTATCTAATTTTCATAGTGCATAAGATGGTTACTGGTTAAATTTTGGTACATAATGATGGATGACTTAACCGAAATTACCAATTGTATAACAATATACCGTAGTGTATTAAAATCAAAATATCTTAATACCCACTTTAATTACCAAGCTACTAAAGTTGAAATGTGAAAATCACATCGTTATTTATATTAGCTCTGCAGTAACAGTTTGTTCGATAATTCGAACATTATATCGTTTATTACTGAAATCGAATTTATAACTTTGTGTCATTAATCATGTTTTACATTCACACTAAAACAATTATCATTGACAAAACGTGGATAATTAAATCATTTTCGCGGAATCTAAATCAATAATTGATTTTGAGTTAGTTAACAAAAACGACAGTTTGTCAAAAGAGCGTCAATTCAATCTGTTGTTTGTCTTTGAAAACTTACATTTTCATCGGCCGTTATTAAGTGCCACTTTTTTCTAACTTTAATCTTTCACCATTTCAACGATTAACAGTTTTGCTATGAAGTTAGTAAAGAGTGAAATTCTTTTTTTTTGTTAATTAAGAAATGTAGCAGAGGAAGAAGAAATGTTAACTCAGATAATTAGAAATGAAACATCTAACAGAAAAGGATGAAAGCTATAGTTTTACATTTCGCGAAAAGACTGCGACTGAGTGAAATAATGTAAAAAAGGAAACTAAAAATACAACAAAAAGGAAATTGAAAATTTATGAGCAAATTTATCAAAGGAAATCAATCTAAAAGATCGTAGAATGGGACAGCCCAGTATATTTGAATTTATTTAGGGATCAAATGAATGGGAAGCTGAAGCCAAAGTTACTAAAAAAAGACAACAAGAGAGAATTCTGGAAAAGGTCGGAAACTTCCTGAGAAATCAACATTGAAGCATCGAGGGCAACAAAATAATGATCAAAAAAATATTCATCGATTTACTGCACACAAATAATAATTAACTGATACTACTAATTAAACGGAGCTACTTCTATTTTTCAAATTTAATTGTATGACCATTCCAGTTTTGCCAAGGAACTAAAATATTAGACATCACTGTCCATGTATATGTTTAGTGAAGTTTTGCAAAATTGTCATCGTTCTTTCTTTATGCAGAAAGAATTTGCTTGCGCTTTATTCATATGACAAAGGAAATTTTTTATCGGTTGAAACATTCGCATTGCAGAAAATGAATACAATCTGGATAAAGGAAGAAAAATCTAAGTTGTCACGTTGGGTAATGAGTTTTACGAAAAAAGCTTTTAAAATATGAAATTCTTTATAATCTTATTACTGAATCCATTTAAGTTAGAGACATGGCCGTTTAATTAGCTGAAGAATTAACATTACATTGTAATCTTATCAACGCTCCAGGAAAATGATTAAAAGAGTAGTCCTTTGTTTAAAATAATTCCATTTTGGACGGATTAGGAAAAGAATGAGAACGCCGGTCGTGCAAAATTAAAAACTTCTGTTAAAGCGATTTTTTACTAGATTGTTTTCAGATAAAGGCATTAACAAGGCAAAGAAATGCAAATCGCCGCGTTATTGACGTTCAAAAAATTGTTTCCTTAGAAAAGGAACTTCAAAGAAAAATATGCAAAGTACAATTTTGCATAAGTCTGAAGTAACGTGTTTCTCTTAAATCAATATTCCTGACGACGGTCGGGCCACATAAATCCCAGAATTTTACATTCTGCGCGGATCAGGACTTAACATCGAATTCGAAGTATAAACGCACGCCTCATTCTGGCTGGAACATCTATTGTGGAACAAGTTTCAGCAAAGTTTGATTATCCCTTCGCTAAAGAAAAGTTACTCTTATATTTTCTATATGGAAGTAAAAGGTGACACAATTTCGCGAGACCAAACTTTTCCACACCAAATAAAACGAAAAATTCACACAAATATTATTTATCGCAGAAATATTTCTGATACGACATTTTCAAACTCTAGAAAAATTGATTTACCGCACGCGGAGACAAATACAATGGCTTTCATTTCTGTATAAGAAAATCGAACAATCTATTGCGAATCAGACTTAATAAATAATATTATTATTATATCGTTCCTAATTCTTTAACGAACATTTATTAGGAAAGATAATTCGCAAACGAGAATGAATTAATTATGATACCGAGCACGCACATAAATCTATTCATTAATGATACCACCGGCAGTAAAGAATAAAGATTATGATAAGAATGAAAGGATATAATTTCTAAATCGAAATGGGTTAGGCCATCAAACAAGAAATTATACGGTGCGGTGGTAAGCTTAACACTCTCACAGATTGCACAAAATCACGCTCCTGGAAAGGATTTAATTACATGAATTAACATTAATCTTTTTTCATACAAAAAAAATATTAAGGAACTATAGTAAAATTAAAATTAACGTGTTTCTTCTAAGACATTAATTGAAGTTAGACACGACTTAG
>VTPC01007662.1:0-33029 GCA_011009095.1 Ignelater luminosus
AACAGTTATGGAAGAATACCTAAACTAAAAGAATGAAATAAATTATAATAAATATAAATAACAAAGGAAAAGGGTTAAAGCCAAAGTTACAGACGCAAAAAAAAGGTCGTGAGAAAAATCTATTACAAAAATAGAGAAAAATGGCCAAGGGAATGTGAAGTCTTAAAAAAACCTTAAGAAAGATAACAACTTGAAGGTTAAATACATAGATAGAGATGAAAATTTGCTAACTACAGACATGCAAATAGTAAATAAACAAAGTAGGACCATATACAAAATATTCTACAGATGGAGTTACAAATGTGACCTCCAAAATATCAATAGAAGAAGTTAACGAAGCTGTTAAAAAGTTAAATAACCTGAAAAATGGTATCATAAAATAATTGATGTCATGGAAAACAGGAATAGTACTTAGAGACTAGATAGTTGCAATTATTTTGCCAACACACAAGAAAAGGAATACCAAGAAGTGCGCCACCTATAGGGGAATATATATCCTGTCAAGCCATCTTAGAGGAATGGTTAAGAAAAGTGATGTGGATGTAAGGGAGGGAGGAACTGCAGATCTGATTTTCAGTGTGAGAGAGATTATTCATAGAAAAGCGGCCTTTGACGGTGCACCAAAAGTGGAATTCTAGAAAGTGCTTGAAAATAAAATAGTTCAAAAGCCATAAAAAGCATTTATAGAATTACGAAAAATGTAATAATAACTAATAAAGCGCAATCAACTGGTTTTGAAACAACAAAAGGTAGTGTGTTAGCCTAGTGCTTTTCAACGCATTAACAAATGAAATCGCAAAGGAATGTATGAAACATATAAGGAAAGCGAGAGTCGCTCTAGCCTGGATCATCGGAAGGTCTACTAATTACTTCTAAATCACAACGATCAAATTGTCACAGACCCCCAAGCACAAGCTCAAATCTTTGAAGATCTTCTTGCCGAAGTTCATTCACATTCAGACAAATTCGGAACGATCAAAGTATATCGGCCCTCCAAGACCCAACACATTTCTCACCACCCTCCCCAGAAATTCTTAGACCTATCCGGACGAACGAAACGTTGGCAGCGCTATCTAGTGGAAAAACGCAGCCCCCAGCAATGACCCACTGACTAAAGGAACTCTTTGCCATGTCCCACCCGAAAATTTCAAACTTCTTACTAGCATCTTTAACGTCTGCCTTAGATGCGGCTGTTTCTCTTCGGTATAGAAATCAGCCAGAGTAATGATGATTCATAAACCCAATAAGAACCCCATGGATCCCTCCTCCCATTGCAATTCTCAACGCCGTGAGCAAGATTTTCAAAAACCTCTTGGCCGATAGACAGAGAATTTCTCCAAAATGATAATCTCCTGTCACCTGTTTAATTTGGCTTCCGCAAGGGCAGATTCACGACAGACCTCGTGCTCCAACTTCACACCGACGCTAGCAAGGCCCTAAAATCTAGACGCAAAGCGTGCCTTTAATAAGTTCTGGCACGCATGCTTCTCAAGTTTCTTAATTCTCAGGTTCCGGCTGGATTTGTCAGGATTATCATCAGGTGCGGATCCGAGACAAAAACTACAGCTCGTTGACCTTCGGGCAGGCGTGCGATCCTCTCCCCAATATTTTTTATTTTGTGCTACCGTAACATCCCCGACCCCCAGAATCTCACGACCGTCCTTAACATAACTCGCCCAGTTTGCGGATGACACCGCATTGTAGGTCGCCCCCGCCAGCCCCGTACCCTGTCACCTGACTCGAGCACTTGATGGTTCCTGCAACGGCGGATCAAACCTAATCCCAATAAAACGCGTCACGCTTTCTAGATACCCAAATCGAACCACCAGTATCCAGTTCCTCGAAAACAACATTTGCTTAAGCCTCTTAGGCCCTTCACTAGAGTGCAAAGCTGCACAAGTATCCGTGATACGCAGAGGCATCCCAGGATGCCATTTTCGTACCTTAAGTATTTACATTTGTATAACGTTTATTATTATTATTATTATCATCCAGTTTTTGTACCCTAAAGTCCTACCTTTGAATAGGCTCCTCTAAAAAGAGAGACGGATCTGTAAGAGGATGCAGCGGCTTGATCGTTTCCATTTCCCGAGGAGATGGAGAGATCCCTCTCACTATTTTGAGTGCCCCTGCCAGCCCACAGTCAAGACGCGCCAGATACAAATTTAAGTTCCCACCTGCCATACTCTTTGGCAATGTTACCCACCTGAGCTGGAAAAAATACTTGACAACACATAATTAGCCCATTAGCCCTTCGTTAACTCCAAATCACGCTTCCTTCCATTAATCCCACTCCTCTACCTCCGTTGTATTACACCACATTCTTGATGAAATTCTACTGTTCCTCTTGTTTCAGATCCAGAGGAGTCTTCCAACAAAAACATGTAGAAAGAACCGTTTTTATCACCATTGTCCATGACCAGTCCTTATTATTTTTACTCTTATGTCAAAATTCAGAATCTGTCGATGACTCGGCGTACGGCTGGATGTTCTTGGACTGAAACTGGTCCCAGCATCATCTTCACTATCCTCGCCTCTACTCCACTTCCTTTTGGGGATTGCGTGAAAGTTTGCTTAGTGCCCGCCGAGCTTGCCGAGCCCACCATAACTTATTTCCAACTTCTGCGCGCTTGTGATACTCCTGGCGTCGGTGATACATACTCCATTGAGTATATTCAGTATTACTGAAGAGGAGGTTTGTTTTCCTTAAATGGTTCACCGCTTTCGGCGGATATGACAGTTTTAATTTAATTGATTGATCGAGAATCGGTGCAATGAAGCTATAATCAGTATATAGTATACCAAAGATGATATATGCGGATGATTTAGTAATTCTAGCGGATACAAAGAGGCAACCTTAAAACAGTATGGAAATATACGACAAAACAATAAGAAAATGCCATATGAACATAAATGTTAACAGAACGGAAAATAAAACCTAACATGAACATAACGCTCAACGGAAATGAAGTGAAATAAACAGAAAACTTTAAGTACAGAGTGATTGTAATTGATTAAGGTTGGTTTGAATTTCGCGCCAAAGTTTTCCACGCGATAGGTTGGCTATAGTGTGTAAGCGTTTAGGGTCATCGCGGGCAGTGTTGCCAGAATTAACACTTTAATGTTATCTTTAACACTATAAGGACTCATTTGATTTTTTTTTATTAAAATTTCACGTTTCAGCATACGTCTGGCAACACTGCTCCCGACTGACCTTCAACGCTTACACACTATAGCCAACCTAGTACGTGAAAAACTTCGGTGCGAAACTCAAACCATCCTCAATCAATTGCATTCACTCTGTATTTAGTTACAGTGTTGCCAACCTGAGAGATTTATCCCTTAATTAAGGGTTATTTGATTTACATGGTATGTAGTATGGAATAAAGAGATTTTAGTAGATTTTACTAGTAGTAGTAATTAAGGTACGACAGGAACGCTAGAAGCCTACACAGGACGCGTTTTCTAGTCAGGCCTTTACGCGGCCTGAGTTGAAGCTCTTATCGGGCCTGTCGAGCTGTTCAAGGTTGTCGGACCTTTCGGCGTTGTCGGGCCACACGGGTCTGTTGGGCCTTTTGGACTTCTCGGCTTTTCGGAATTCTCGGGTATGTCAGGCTGTTCGGACCGTTTGGGCCGTCAGACTTGTCGAGCCTTTTGGACGTCTCGGCCCTTCGAGTCTATTCGACTGTTTGAATCTTTCAGGCCTGTTGGGTCATACGGGTCTGTTGGGCCGTTTGTATTTCTCGGCGCTTCGGGCGTCTTGGATTTGTCGGTCCGTTCGGAGCCCCAGCATATTGGACCGTTCGGGCCTCTCGGATCTGCAGGGCCGATCAAGAAGTTACCAGGTTTTTTTTGGGCCGCATCAATTTTGTCCTCAGTCGGGCGGGGTCTGGAAATTTTAACCTGTGCAGGGCTCTAAGAAGTAAAGTTCAGCATATAAAAGCTGGGATATTTTGAATATTACTTTGAGAAATTGAACCGTGAGAGGTTGACAACACTGCTTAGTTGTTAACGCACAGGGTGATCTGAAAACAGAAATTAGTGCCGAAATACAGTGTGGCAAAGCGTAAAGTGAAGTTGCAAAAGTGCTGGAGAAACAAGTTAAACTGGAGATGGGAAGAAATAACCACATGGAGACGTTATTGCGGTCAACTTCATTTTCCTGTAAACTTTTCCAAAACAACTTGACAAAATTTCGGTCCTTTTTTCGGAATTAACATAGTGGAAGCAAATCAAAACAAAAATATTGTGGTGTTTAGCTGTGTGTAATTCAACCTTTTAAGCTTGTAAACATCATTTTCAAGAAGTAACATTCTTGTTTAAGACAATAGTGGTAGTATCTGTCAATATATCTTGAAAAGACCCCGTATAATAAAGATAAATTGATATAATCAAAGTTATTGATTGTATTTTACACTCTAATTTTTTGCTTTTTGGCTGTTAATGCATAAATATCATTACTTACACAGTACACATAGACTATTTTGAACCTTGGACCAATTTCACTACATAACAGTTTCTATTTGGTATCTCCAGTAAAGCAAAACGTAGAAACTTTCCCTAACGTAACCATATTAACACGTAGTAATATCTAATTAAACCGTTAAATTGAATCCCACATTTTGCATGTTCCTTTGGTTGATCCTTCCTTATTAGTGGAACAAATGGACTCTGAAACGGCTCTGTTATCAGTTATAATATAGCCTGTTAATTGCGTGCCATCAATTTATACTTGTTAATTAACTTAATCTAGATCGTGAGAAAAATATATTATTCTCTATCGAGATCCTTCTCGTATGACGGCAGCGACGCCATTAGATGTGCCGCCTTTGTGTGGCTGTGTGTTTATGCATCTCATTTTTACTTTCGCGATTAATTCCAAAGAGGATGCCAACGATTTTGGAAGTTATGTAAAAAAAAAGGAAGACGTTATAAAATAGTAAGAATGTTATGGCTATGTTTTGTTGGTGCTAATTAAAAATTTAATTAGTGAAGAATATTTTTAAAAGCTTTTTGTGATTCTTCCTCGAGCTGCTTTTATTTCTTATAATGTTATTAGTGCATCCTCATTGTTTAAATACCACACATATAATATCTAATTAGATATTTAATTTTGTTATTATAAAATTAGAAAGCTTAACTTTATCAGAGCAGATTTTTCTTAATCTCCATAAAGAATGTCCTAAAAATGACAGAAATGATTTTGGTGAATTCTTTTTCGTATTTAATTTGTCCAAAAAGAAAATTGGTAGGATGCCACCGCTAAATTTATCTCTTAAACAAAAATCCTTTAACTTTCACATTCATGGTTTGTGACACATTCAAATCTGAAGATCTGTATCTATGTATCTAACAATAAGTACAATCTAGTTGAGAAGGCATTTAAATGGGGGTATAATTGGGAAATAATTAGGGGAAAACTAGAAACAGTTTTAATTGCTTCATTTAGGCGTGTCTAGGCTTCTATTATAACGTGTCTCATTATCCTTCTTTTCTAAAAATTCGCCATGTGGTAGTAATAATTAAGCTCTTGGCAAATACGTTCTTTTGATTTTAGAACTACCATTTCAATTCTTAGTGATTCAGCTAATTTTTACGCAAAAGTAGAGATTATCTTCTGGGTTTTACTATTTGAAACTGTAGTCGTTTTCACGTTCAAACTTACGAGAATTGAGTTATTTCAGTTGAACATCAACTTTATCATTCAGCGGAAATTTAAAAACTGTACATATGTATTTAATTCCGGCAGACGAAACAGCGTGTTTTTAAAAACTCATGTTAATTTGTTTTACAGTTTCTTGTACATTTGCAAAAAGTTTTCTTCGAAAGCTTGTTGTAGATAACGTAAGTCGCTGACCTGGAAGATAGCTATACATAATCTGTCTGCATAAAAGACCCAGCTAACAGGCTCACGTCATAAAGGTCTGTTTCTAGGTCAACGTATTCGTCATTTTCACGTCATTTTGCTGTGATAGTTGAGTTAAAAAACGAAAATATGACAGATCCCTACAATATCACATTTTAGACAGAATTATTTATAATTTAGTTAGTATCTTTAAAAATTATTTACTTTTTACAGTGACAGATATGACGTCTTTAAAACGTATACAGTGTGTCCCAATTTCGATACTCACTATTGGGATCTCGGAAATTGTAAGAGATATTAAGTCGATTAAATTAGAAAAGTTTTGGTTATTTTGGAGATCAGTTTACTTATGCTTTTGTTTTTTCAAAAAAGTTCACGGCTTATTAGATACTTTCTAAAAAGCAAATTATCTTACTTTTTTTAAAGTGAAATATCTCAGGAACAAGCAAAGATAGAAAAGAACAGCAAAGAGGGTGTTTTAGAGAATTTACTCCGAAACACAAAAAAATTATTTTCCAATCGTTTTTTGTTTTATTTCGGCGGTGAAACTTAAAACCAAATTTTTTCTAATAAAACGCCTACTTGATTTCCATATTACTGAACTGCGCACCTCTAATGCTTTTCAGTGATACATGGTTTGATACAGCTATTCTTTTGTTTTACCGAGTTATGAAGTGAAAATCATTTTTCATCATAGTGTGCCATGACATCTAACACACAAAGTTGTGAAGTTTTATCAAAGAAATTCATTTGTTATGCAAAAATTGCTATAACAAAATAAATACGCTTTTATGGGGCATTAGATGCTTAGTTGATGCTATCTGTGAAAGCTCAGTAAATTTTCTTAAAAGCGTCTTTTGTTTTGTTTTAGCAATTGTTACATAACAAATGTAATTTATCTGACAAAAACCAATGATTTTCATATGTTTAAAGCCATGGCACACTAAGTGGAAAATGTTTTTATTTAAAAAAAATAAGATAATTTCGTTTTTAACAAATACTAGTAAGCCGTGAACTTTTTTGAAAAAACAAAAGCATAAGTAAACTGATCTCCAAAATAGCCAAAACTTTTCTAATGTAACCGACTTCGTATCTCTGACAATTTCCAAGATCCCAACAGTGAACATCGAAATTGGGACACACTGTATATTATGTATTCAATAACTACGTTAGTAATTGTCTTGCAGTTGTTACACAAAACGTTGGCCTCAACCGGAGCTGCAAAGCAGTGGAGAGAGGGCTCCGAAGTGATGGGGGAGATGACCCGCACAAGGTCATACTACGAGCTGTAAAGACATCAATGTCTATTAAGAAGATAAATAGAGGGTAGAGACTGTGCAGAAACGTAGTTCGAGTTGTAATAATATTTAGTTTTATTGAGAAGATCGATGGAGAACCCTTCCGATCGGCGGCCAAAGGCGACCACACCCATTTCTACTACTGTAAGAGGGTTAAAGAATGGGAGCGCCGTAGGTGCAACCAGGCGACGCTGAAGGCGTCAGCTTCGACTGAACGCGGAGGAGGCAGGAGGGGTTGCACCGAATGTCCGCATCAGCGGACTTCCTTCTGCGTCAGCTCTAGTTGAGATCAATTAGGAATTTAATTATAACAATGCACATGTTATCAATAAGTCAACTTAAAGATAAGAAAAAGTTTTTCATGTTAAATGTTGTTACGAGCAAAACGAAATGTTGTGACCCACCAGCGGTAACGTAAACAAATGTGCCAGCAAGCTTGCCAAGTCGAAGAGGGGAGTGGTTCGCAAACAGTGAGGCGATATAGTTTTGTGTACCTGTATATAATATAAAGAGGTTTGAGTGGCACAAAATAATAATAATCTAAGTCGAAACGATAGTTTAGATAGTCTAGATAATCTAAATTATTAGTTAAGCTGCTATTTGCATGGGCAGTAATTGCGTACAAATTAACAATAATTATAGACAAACTGAAAAAGTGACCAAGATGCAGTCTCAAGCACTTAAAGCGTAATGGCGTATTTTGTAGAAGCAGAGATGACGGTACAGTCTCGGGTGCCAGATTTGGTGAGAGGGTTTACTCCTTCGTCTCGTCCTTGCTGCGGTTAGACGAGGGCTCAGAGGTAGCTGATGTAGAAACACGGTAATCTAGGGGTTGAACGGCTGAAACAGCCTTGCTAGAAATCTTGCGGGAAAATAAAACACTCAAACGGATCGATTCTGCAATCACAAACTAAAGTAAATACAAACAGCAATACCTCTAATAATAACATTGATAAATGTACACTGTCCCACGGAAGAACAAGAACAAGAAACAGAAGAAGCGTTTTACCAACAACTAGGAACAGTAAACGATGCAGCTCATAAAAATAACATCAAAGTTATTATAGGCGATATGAATGCAAAAATCGGCAGGGAACCGTAGGAAGACACAGTTCACATGAAGAAACGAACAAAAACAGAGAGTTTGTCGTTAATCTTGCCACAAGCAAGAACATGGTGGTCAGCTCAACATGCTATTCACATAAAAATATTCATAAGATCACTTGGATGTCACCAGATGGAACCACAAGCAATCAGATAGACCATCTATTAAACGATAAAAATATCCTTGAGCTATCATACCAAAAACGGCGAGAAGAGAAAGTAGAGAGAAAACTAAAAGAAGAAAACCATGGAAATTCCTCTATAGAGGTTAAATGGAATTCATTAAAAACAGCAGTCACAGAAGCAGCGAGAGAGATAGTAGGAGTAGTAAAAAAGAAAAATCAAAATTCTTGGTTTGATAATAAATGTGAGGAAGCCATCAAACAAAGAAACGAAACGCATAAGAGCTATATGGGTGGTCCAAGATTCCGCTCTAGTAAGATGGTGGCTTTATGTTAGGAGATACAAACAAATTAAGAGCAGAGAGCGACATAATGCCTCTGGAAGCATAATCTAAAAATATTCTGAACTATACGATGATCAAACCGTATCTAACTATCCCGTTTAGTTCCAGAGATATATACAATTTCTTAAATTGCCTACAATCGTATACTCCCTCTAATGGTTCAAGGAAATGCTGTAATTGGTAAGAATTCTCTGTTAACAAATGAAAGTTTCGTTCCATTATTCTTCGAGCAACCTGCTGCAATGGACTTTTTCCATTCTTCAAAAGGCGTTTTAAGTATCCTAAATAATTTTCCAAAGTAACAGCTGAAAACCTATCTACAGGTCCATACAGGTCAACATCAGATGGTAAATAGAAAAGAATGTGTACTTTGCAAATTAGAAATTCTGCACCGTATATCTTTTTTGAGTAAGTGACAAACAAATGTAGAAAACAAAAAGAGCACAAACTTCTCTGATATATTATGTACTAGACGACTATGTAGCCGTACTGTAAGAAGATCTCCAATCCACAGGTTCAAAAGCTTTTGTACTACACCAAAACACACTGCCTGCATATAGTCCAACTGTGAAACCAGTTCAATATTTAGTAAACTTAAAGGAGATATACCCAAATTGCGATCGCTATCTGTTTGTAATAAGAGCGAGGAATCACTTCCCAAAAGTGCATCAACCTGCCGTAGAATAAGCCCACCATTTAAATACTCGCCACTCTCTCTGCACATTTATAACAGGCAGAGTGGCCTCCATGACTTTTGGAACATTATACTTAAGCTCTTGAAATTATGTTATATGATTAATCGATTAATCAGACAATCAATTAATAAAAACAACCAAAATAATCGATTATTCGAAAAAATAACTCAAAGTGATAAAATAATAATTGACTAATCGTTAAGTCATCACCTAAATTAGTATGCAGACAATCAAAGATCAAATAATCAGCTGCTATGAACTTCATTAATCCAAATAGGACTAACTAACGTGTCATCAAAAAGAAAACCAATCTGCGTAACCTGTGAAGTGAAAAACTTACGTTAGACTGTTAGACATCTTTGTGTCTAGCAGGGCCTCATTGAGCTTTATGGGCCTACGTCGGGTCAATCGGGCTTGTCGCGCCTTCCCGCCCCGTCGAGTACATCGGGTCGGTCGAGCTTTTCGGGCCGTTATTTTTGTACTGATCCGAAACGGACCGAACTCAGATCTTTTTCGTAGTCAGACAATCTATTTTTGTACTGAATCTCATCGGATGATTGCTGTACTGGCTTGAACAGGCGTTATTCTCGAATTCACCAAGACAAGCATTATTTTCATACCGAACCAGAGGATCTTCATACTCCACCAGACCGAGAACTTTCTTGAGTGGTCTTGTGCGGTCCTGCCCAGAGTTCGGAGTTAGGTCGGGCCGTGCCTCGGTTTTCTAGAGGGTAAGGCATGAAAAAGTAACAGAAAGTACTACATGCACTTTTTCTAACTGAGTCAGACGAGCATTATTTTCGTACGGACTGAGGCGGGCATTATTTTTATATTGAACCAAAGCGGAAAAGTTTCGTACTGTACAATAGAAACCTGCACGGGCCGGGTTTCTTGGTCGGGTCTTTGCCCTGTCCTGCCTAAAGCTCGGGTTTTAGGTCTGGCCAAGCTTTAGTTTTTAAAGGCTTATGCAGCCTCTAGGGCATGTCGGATCTCCCGGTCTTCTTCTGGCCTGTCGAATGCTTCAAGCGTCTCGAATCTGTCACACTTCCCGGCCCTGTGGGGTATTGCGGCCCTGTCGTGTTTCCCGGCCCTGTCTAGTCTCCCGACCCTGTCTAGTCTCCCGACCCTATCTAGTCTCTTGGCCCTGTCGGGTCGTTTTGGCCTGTCGAATAGTTTAGGGGTCTTGGACCTGTCACGCTTCCCGGCCCTGTCGGGTCATTCGGGACTGTCGAATCGTTTAAGGATCTCGGACCTGTCGGGCTTCTCGAGTTGTTGAGCCGTTAGAAACTCTCGGCTTTTCCTGTCAATCAAAGAGTTGCCGGTTTTTTTTCGGACCACGTCAAGTTTAATCCCAGTCGAACCGGGTCGACCTTGAAAATTTCGGCCCATGCAGGGCTTTAACTTACGTCGATGATCTATTTATTTTTTTTGTATTTGTCACATTGACAATTTAGAAATACTTCTACCGGGTGTCCCATGACGTACGTTTGATATTTCACCAATGTAATTTAGCTCATTACGAAAACAAACAGTGGCCATTTTGGCTATTCTTAATACTCGCGGAGTTACAAATATTTTTAGTTGTAATTAGACTAAATAGTACAAAGAAAAAACTGGAATTTTACTTATCAAATTTGTTAATTGCATTAATCTTGGGCCCAGTAGAAACCACAGATCGTCACTTCCCTCCTTGGCAAAGAGGTGGACGCAGACCGAAAAAACCATCTACACCTTAATACCCGAAATCGGGGAGTCTGGGTCACTGTTTTTAAAGTCTCCCCGCCATTGTTCTGAGGCAATCAAAGTCGAGTTGTGTTTCATAGGCGTCCGTCGGAGGACGGTAAGTGGGGTTTTTTGCTAGTTATCAAAACCCAGTTTGGGATGTTTGCTCCCGTAGTAAGCCTGTGTATCACCAAACAACATTTTTCCATCTCCAGAGCCAGTGCTAGCGAGTTTTCAAATCTGAACGAGAAAAACTCGTAGAGCAAAAATAAGAAAAGCTAAAAGTACAAAATTTGGCCTGCGTGCTGAAGGTACCTGGGGGTACATTCTCATGGAAAAGCGTTTTAATAAGTAGAATTCAGTACTTTTATGACGACGAACGGAAAGAAAAATCATGAATTAGTTCTGCAACTGAAGTTATAAGTAAAGATTGTTGTAAATTACGATATCCTGTTATGACTTTTTATAAACATATACAAGCAAGTCACCTTGAAACGCGAGGAAAATATAATGCCAACAGAAGAAACAACTGTGCAAACCCAATGTGTTGCTTCTCAAACTGAAAGGTAACAAATCAGGAGACTGAATATAGTGAACTTTCAAAAACTTAAAATGGGTTTGCAATTACCAAATAATAATTGCCCTGGAAAAGATTAGGCAATAAATTTCATAAAACGTCAACAAAATTAGAATCGACTGTCTGCTAACATATCCACAAAAGGGCCCTCACTTACAAAGCAGCTGTTATTGATAACGTTTTTCTGGGACAGCTGGCGGTCACCAATTGCCTATCTAGGTAGTGTAGAAGGCCAAACATCGCTGGGATCCGTAGACAGTGGGAGGTGTAATACATTTCGAAGTGGATGGTTTGAAGAGTGGCTTTACACTGTAGTTGTCCCTTTTGTTAGAAATAAAAAAGGCCAAAAGCTAATATGCTTGCACTTGAATATCATAGAGCACATTTTGTTTTAATTGGGGACAATTTGTCCTCATATTTTGCACTCTTGTATCTTTTTTACATGCATGTCAGGACCTGAATATTGGCTTTGTGTGTCTTCCCAGCAACGCTACTCATATTACGCAACACTGAACATAACCTTTTATGCGCCACTCAAAAGAATATTAGAGAGACATTTTAACCCTGCAGACATTGAGCAAGAATGTTTTTCCGAGTCTCCCAGCTGCATTACAATAAAAACTTGATGAAAATGGAATAGGTTCGAAAAACCTAATTTCTGGGTTTGAGAAGGCTGGGTAAATTCTACCAGACCTAAGACAAAGCTGCCCTGAACAGAAATGTCAGAAAATGTTAATTCCGTGGTGTCAGATGTAATAGTAAGCATTTTAGACGATATGAACTTAAGTGGCTGAAATAAGACTCCGACACGTCGTAGGAGGCTTCAGATTGAACCACGGAAGAGTATATCAGTAGCGAAAGCAATGAAAATATGGAAATCCCTTCTGAAAGTGAAGCTGAAGAAAATAACTTTATTGTTTCTAATGATAATAGCCCTGATATGCCTGCTAACAGTATGAATACTATTGAAAAGCAACAGGTTCTGGCAGCAGGAGCAGAGGTAGGTGATTGGATTATTACTCAGTATGAAGTCAAAAATGTCTCCAAGCATTTTGTTGGCCAAATCATGTGGAAATGTGGAAACTGAACCTAATTTAATATTCCCAGTAGAATTCCTTAAGAAATCAATTAAAACTGAAAAATTTCTATCTCATACTGCAATTATGTCACTTTGGACATGATTGTAAGGAAATTAGGAAATCCACGAGTCGAATTTTGTGCTTGATCTAACCATTTCTAGGTCATTTATTATCAATAACCCTTCCACTAGAGGCTTGCACGAGCCGGGTTTTTTAGTTGGATCTTTGCGCGGCCTGGCCCAAAGCCGGGGCATCATTTTAAAATCCTTCGGGCTTTATGGGCCTACGTCGGGTCAATCGGGTCGTTTAGTTCTCTCGGGCCTGTCGGGTCGTTTGATCCTGTTGGGTTTACTATAATAACAACAGTTATATCAAGCATCAGTATACAAAATCAAGTTTAGCAGTCACCTTTCTGATGGTTTTGTAACTATTTAGTTGCAAACGGACTTCAACTTTCAAACACTGTTCAAGATCTACCAAACAAGAACGCTGACAACATGCCGAGAAGTGGAAACTTTAGTGTAAGTGCCAAAATGATACACAATTCGAAGATGACTAAGAAGTAAAAATCCATGTAAAAAGGATTTGGAGTTTGGGGTTAGTAAAAGCAATCAATGAATACGAGGAATGGGGCTTGTCGGTTCATGTGATAAATAGAAGATTCTATAGGATGGTGAAAAAATTTGTTTATGTCAAAACAAATAGTTGATGGCTCAATCAACAAATACAAGAGAGACTTGAAGAACTAGAAATGGATTTTTGGGAAAGACCACCAGAAGTCTCTAAAATACTAAAACTGATCTAAAATAAGGGCGATGTGGTAATGATGACAGCCAACTCATAAATGTACAAACTCATTGTCTAGAGGCATTCAAGGTTGAACAAATTGCAAAACTGTATTAGGGGAACTAGAAATGGATTTTTAGAGAAGGCCAAAAAAAAGTGTCTAAAGTACTTAGACAGATCTAAAATATAAGAACAATATATGATACTAGACAGTAACGCGTAAATGTTCTATTTCAATGTATAGACGCAATTAAGATTGACTAAATCGCCAAATGAATCATTGGCAGATGTCAGCACAAGTATCTAAAATGCCAAGACTGATCTAAGATATAAGAACGATATAGGACTGGTAACTAACACGTAAATGTTTTGTCTCAATGTATAGATGCAATTAAAGTTGACCAAATTGCAGAACTATATTTGGGGAACTATAAAGAGATTTTCGGCAAAGACCAAATATTAAGACTGATCTAAAATATAAGGACGATAAGATACTGATAACCAACACATAAATGTCCAATTTCGATGTAGAGACGCATCTAAGGTCGATCAAATTGTAAACCAAAGATGGATTTTTAGCAGAAGTGTCTAAAATACTAAATCTAATCGAAAATAAAGAGACGATATGGTACTTACTAGTAACCAACACGTAAATGTCCTATCTCAATGTATAAATGCCTCTGAAGTTGGCCAAAATTGCAAAATTAACTTTAGAAGCTGAAACGTTTTGCTCAAAAGCTTATCACGTGACATAGTGAAAAGCATAAGACATATTTAATGAATTTTCTTTTTTCTGTCCTCAAAGTATCCCTTTTGGAATTTTAGTTTTACAGGACTTAACTGAATGAAACTTTCCAACACCTACTAGTTGTACCAAAAAGTCATTTAAAGCAAGACGGCAGGTTTTAGTTGAATACGGCAGTAGCAAGGCCAAAGCTTATATGTTCTCTAATACACCAAGCCAGTTTTTGTGATAATATTAGATCAATCAAGTAAGCACATCCGATTCACAGAACTTACTCTGATTGTATTATTTTCAAACGCAGGAACTACTATGTGGTCATCTACAAATTTCTTATTCCTCAATCTAGAAAAAAAAAACTTCTGATAATACTAGATATGCCGCATGCTATGGTTTGAAGGAGTAAGATTGGCAAACGTGATTAACTAAGGAACCTCTATTGGAGAAGAGAGACCAGAAATACGAACTTAAATATTGTTTGATGTTTTTCTTAAAAACCGCGTCTTACTAGTTTTATTAAGCTACAGGTTTGCGCAATATTTAAGTTACATTATCACAACTGTCCTTTCCTGTGCAAATTTAATATTTAAAATGTCATTTCTATATGTTTATAATTCATGTATTGCAACCGACTGTTTGCTATTTTGTAACAAACTCTCTGTGTTATAAATCGAAAAGAAAATTACTGTAATACAACAAGACATGTAATGACCAAGTTTCGCACAATTGGGACATATTGGTTTTCGTTCAATTATCTGAATTTTAAATAAAAGAGAAACCTAACTAAAATAGATATTTGACAGGGGTTTAACTGCCTCGTTAATTTTATGATTTTCATTTTCTCTTCAAAATAATAAAAAGAAAAAAAATGAACAAAAAACTGTAAGGATAATTATGGCTCGCTATTCTTTCTATTGTTTATTGTTTCGATAAAATATGTTGCATGTCTGAATGTTTAAAACAGTATAGGCATAAATCAACAAAAATAACCTTTTCAGGAATGCAAAAATATACAAGGTGTTACATAAACATTTAAATAATGAATTGAAAAAAAATGAAGATCTTATTTAATTATTTACGTATTTTTAGAATTAAAAAAAAATTAATTACGTTATACACTTTTAAAAGGCTTTTAAAATTTTATGCGTAATTCAATTAAAACTTCTAATACCACTCACCTTCAAGTCTTCCTGTCGATATCTATGGAACACGTAATTTACTTAAATAACGACAAGCTGACACAGTTTTTCAATCGAATCTTATTGTTAAAAATTCACTTATAACTGTTTTTAATTCTATAATTAGTAACTAAAAATAATTTTCATTATTATTGCTTTTTATATTACCATTTTCAATAACATTATCTTTTATTACCTACATTTAACCTCAAAATAATATTTTAAATTCTACAATTCCATCCTGAAAATCCTCACAGCAAGTCCTTTCCTATCCGTTTCTGTACAAAAGTCAAAATTACAACTTGTGAGCATCGTATATTAACCCAGAGTTCAACCCCCTCGCAACTGTCATAATATAGGTGACTATGACATAACCAAAACACGTTCAAATTTCCACACGGAATTTACATTTTTCCTACGTTAAACCAATATTAAATGGACGAAAACGTTTTCCGGCTTTATAATATACACATATTTCGGTACCACTCGAAGACGGCGCTTTATTTTAGTAAGACGCACGTAATAATTAGTTGACTTGTACAATGTGTGTTATAGAGACTTGTTTCAGACTGTTATATCGATTAGGATGGCGTCCCGACGCTCGCGCCGGTCGCTAGGGTGCAGTGTTGAAAGAGGACGTCGGGGCGCTAGTGGCGGCTCGGGATTTGAGGTGCGCTTGTGAATGATTTTTAACAATTAAATTTGAATTATTGCCCATATATAATATTTCTTTCTGGAAATTTATGCGATTTTAATAAAAGTGTCAGAATCTGTTTTTATGATGAACTATGAAATATAGCAAATTGAAAATTTTATATAATTTAAAAGTTTGAAATATTTCAAAAAAATAATTGTTCATAAATGAAAATGTTCCTTGACTGATAAGTAGCAAAATGATCAGTTAAATGTCGTTTGTAATCTGTAAGAGTACATGCATATAGACATCGATAAAAAATGTTTCATTTTAAATTTCTTAAATACGATTGATGTAGATGCGGCTAGCACAGCGGCTAAAGACCGTGGTAACAAAAATAAAATCCAGAAAGTTGTTATCCACTAGCATTTATTTTCTCTTCAGCAATGTAATATTTGTACTGATTGATTCATAACTATAAATTTTCATTTCGAGTTCATTTACAACACTGAATGTCAAGTTCACGTTGCGTTCAGCGTTTAGCTTCCACACTACCGTATACATATATTTACTAGCAGATATTTTTATTTTTAGTTATTTCACTAGGATCATAGTTCTGGTGCTTAAAATCAATCTCTGTATTGCAGGCCAGCTTTTTACTTCTTGGTCTTTTTAAGTATTTTACATCAGATAGTTCTCTTGAAAAACTTGCAGGTTTGTTAAATTCGATTCAGGTTTGATCTTCCTAGGTTGGCTTGACATATCCTTACGTCTGCCTTAAATTTCTAAGAAAACAGAAATATAAGCATCCCATCTTAACTGTGTCAGAAGCTAGTTACTAAAATAATATTCAAGCAACAATGGCAGCATTTTTTGTAATTTAGAAGGCTTGAATCCTTTTTTTCCATAGATGCAAATTAAAGAACGTTAGTTACAGGTTTATTAAATGTAATAGAATAGTTAATATTTGAAAAACCTTAGACATTTAACTTCTTTCGCCAACTTTTAGTACCTTCAACAAAACTTCGACATTTAATTTTTTAAATAGCACCAAGAAATCCCTTCGAACATATTCTGTGACAACTTGAATCAAAAAAAGACTCACAATAAGTAAATGGCCAATTGATCCAGAACAGCATAAAGTGTAAATTTAATACTTGCTATTTCGACGCGTGCGCCTCAAGCAAAGGGCCACAGAAGGAAGCACTTGACGACTTTTTACTACAATGCTGATATTGCTCTGAGCGATAAAAATACTAAGAAGGCAACAACAACAACCTAGCAGCGAAGAGAACTGAACAAACGTCAAAGCAGACTTTTTACGTCGATACTCAAGCAAGAAGAGATCTACTGAATCCCTATTGTAGGAAGACTTCCAGAGACATCAACAATTAAAACCAAGCCAACACCGCAAGCATCCAAGGCTACCTATAACGGCGCTGGTAGGATCCTTAATCTCAAGCATCAAGCCCTAAATTCTTCAACCAACAACCTGAGAGACATTGCAGATCTGATGTACTTCTTCTTCTTTTTCTCAGCCCTTGTGCACCCAGAAATGAGCTTTTCTAGCTTTTTCTGTCCTTGGCAACTTTTACTCATTTTACTCCTGTTACCCTTTTTATGTCGTCATACCATCGCATGTTTGGTCTTCCATTTCCTCTTCTTCCTGACCAATGCTTCCATCTAATTATTTTTCCGTTCCAACGGTTGTCTTTCAATCTTACGACGTGCCCGGTGAAGTCCCATTTCAAGTATATTATTGTCCTCACTATGACTTTGGTTTTCTGTCTGGTCCATTCTTTTCTTTTTCTATCTCTTAGAGTTATGCCTAACATGGATATTTCCATCGCTCTTTGTGTCTTTTCTGGTTTGTTTATTGCTTGTCTTGTCAGTGTTCATGTTTGTGCTCCAAGCTAAGATATTGCGGAATCTTTTTGTTTTTTAATGTGTGAAAGTTTTCTAAACGCCACGCAACCTAGTCTCTTTCTTCTCTTGATTTCCATGTCTTTGTTTTGTATTCCCAGTTTTATTTGCTGACCTAGGTATACAGTGTGTCCCAATTTCGATGCTCACTATTGGAATCTCGGAAATTGTAAGAGATACGAAGTCTGTTAAATTAGTTTTGGCTGTTTTGGAGATCAGTTTACTTATGCTTTTATTTTTTCAAAAAAGTTCACGGCTTACTAGATATTTACAAAAAACGAAATTATCTTATTTTTTTTTAAATAAAAAGGATTTCCCATTTAGTATGCCATGACTTTAAACACATTAAAATCATTGGTTTTTGTCAGATAAATTACATTTGTTATGTAACAATTGTTAAAACAAAACAAAAGACGCTTTTAAGATAGTTTACTGAGCATTCACTGATAGCATCAACTAAGCATCTAATGCCCCATAAAAGCGTATTTATTTTGTTTTAGCAATTTTTGGATAACAAATAAATTTCTTTGATAAAACTCCACGACTTTGTGTGTTAGATGTCCTGGAACACTATGATGAAAAATGCTTTTCACTTCATAACTTGGTAAAACAAAAGAATAGCTATGTCAAACCATGTATCACTATAAAGCATTTAAGGCGTGCAGTTCAATAATATGGAAATCAAGTAGGCGTTCTATTAGAAAAAAAATTGGATTTACGTTTCACCGCCGAAATAAAACAAAAGACAATTGCGAAAATAATTTTTTTGTGTTTCGGAGTAAATTCTCTAAAACACCCCCTTTGCTGTTCTTTTCTATCTTTGCTCGTTCCCGAGATATTTCACTTAAAAAAATAAGATAATTTCGTTTTTATCAAATATCTAGTAAGCCGTGAACTTTTTTGAAAAAACAAAAACATAAGTAAACTGATCTCCAAAACAGCCAAAACTTTTCTAATTTAACCGACTTAATATCTCTTACAATTTCCGAGATCCCAATAGTGAGCATCGAAATTGGGACACACTGTATATATTCTTTAACATTTTCTATTGTTTTGCCGTTTAATATGATCTGCATTTGTTCGGGGCTCATTATTTTTGTTTTTTCCGTATTCATTTTAAATCTATTTGTCTTGATTCTTTTTCTAATTTTATTAATATATTTCTTAGGTCTTCCTCTTTATCGGCACACAAGACTATGCCATCTGCAAATCTCAGATGAAACAGTCTTTCCCCATTGATATTAACTCCTACTTCTTTCTTCCCATGCTATTTTCTTGAAAATTCCTTCTAATGTTAGAGTAAATAGTTTCGGTGATATCGTGTTTCCTTGTCTTATTCCTCTTCCAATTTCTGTTTTATCTGTTTTCGTGTTGTCTTATTACTGCTATGGTTTGTTTGTATGTTCTTTAGTAAGTTTTTATATCGGCGATCTATTCGCGCTTTATCTAGTTCTTCCATTATTGCCCAGTTTTCTATGGAGTCGAAGGTCCTTTCGTAGTCTACGAAAAGTCATGTGTATTGGGAGATTCTGTATGCTGCCTGTTCTGCTGGTTAGTATTCGTCTAATTTTTTCTCTATTCTGTTTGCTATTTACATGTGACAGCAGACTTATTGGTCTGTAGTTTTTCAGGAGTTTTCTGCCTCCTTTTTTGAATAGTATGATCATAATAGCTTCGTTCCAGCCTTCCGGTATGTTTTGTTGTTCGAGGCAACTGTTAAAGAGGTGTTGCAGTTTTGCTGTTACTATATCTGGTGCTTCTTTAATCATTTCTGTTAGGATTTCGCTGCTTCCTGGCGCTTTGTTATTTTTCATTATTTTTAAGGCAAAGAGGATTTCTTCTTCAATTATATCTGGTATATCTTCCGATTCTACATTTATCACTCTGGTAACTGTTCTTGTTAGGGCTCTATTGATTTGTGTGTTATATAAGTTTTTATAGTATTTTTCTGCTTCATTTACGATCTTTTTCCTATTCCTATTCTTTTCCCATTTTTGTCTTTCAGAGCTATTATTAATTGTTTCTCTCCTCTTCTTGGACATTTTAAATCTTTGTTCTTTTCTATCACTTTCTCTTCCATTTTTCTGTAGTTTTCTTCGAGATCTTTCCGAATCATTTTTCTTACTTCTTTTCTTGTGTCTGTACAAGTCTATGGCATATTGTCCTGTTTGGTATAATTGATTTCGTTCTTCTATTTTCTTTTTTGTTTCCTCTTTTATTTTGTTTTTCTTCTCTTTTTTCTTGCTCGCTACACCTATTGCAGCTTTGATTTAATGTTTTTTGATATCTTGTTTGTCTTGCGTTTGTAGTTTATTTTATATTGTCTTGGATCTTATCTTTGTAGGTTTCTCTGTTCTCCCATAATAATTCTGTGGCGATTTGAACTTTTTTCTTCTTTGTTCCTCTTTTTCTCGTATTTTTTTACCTTTTCTGTTTTTAGTTTTAGCTTCCTATGTTGCATGTGTTCAACGTTGTTACATCTGAAATCATCTGTTTGCTTGACGATAGTATTAGGTCTATTTCGGTTTTATTTTCGGATTTATTCATGTCCATTTTTTTGTTGAAGATGGGGTTTATTGCATATAGTCTTTCTCGTGAGAGGAAATCTGCGAACATGTGTCCTCTTGCATTTCTATCGCCTAATCCATATTTTCCGACGTATTTCCGTCTCTGTCTATTTGTTTTCCTATTGCGGTATTAAAATCCCCTATTATTGACTTAGTCGCTTTTGTTTTCTTTTCTTGCTTTGGAGATTTTTTCGTCGTTGTGTGTAGATGTTGGCATGTATACCTGCATTATTTTTATTCTTTGACTATTTGATGTTTCGACTCTATCGGATATCCCTTTCATTAATTCTACTTGATAAGGAACCCGACTCCCTTTTGAGTTCCTCCGTCATTACCTTTTTGAAACAGGGCGTTTTCTGACTGTAGGATGGGTAGGCTTTCTCCTGCTCTTCTGACTTCGGATAGGCCAATTATGTCCCATTTAATTTTGGATGTTTCGTTCTCTCTTCTCTTATGTACTATTTTATGGAATTCCAAAACGGCATAGGTGTACATTTTGAATAGTGCAGATGAGACCTTCGAAATATTTTATGTGTATGTTCATATAGTCGAAATTAGTCAACAGCAAAGATAATATTAGGTGAGTTACAAGTCTAAAACGGCATTGACATCAAAATCATCTGCCCCGCTTAGTGTCAATCGTATGAACCGCACGACTCAGAACGTAAACAGAACATAAATAAATTTAAACCATTGAGTTCTAAGATATCTTGTTTTGTTTTAAATATGCTCATTTACTTCAAAAACAGGACGACGTCCGAAACTGTTTCAGTTTTCTCATTTAGATGTTTAAAGAAACGATCAAAATCAATTCGATAACCTCCGAGATCCAAAAATCCCAATTTGTTGAAAATTACAAGTTTTGGTATTCTTTCTTTACTCTTTTTATAAACAAGACAAGGCATAGTTACAGTCTGGTTTCCTTCGAAAACCGAAGGTCGCTTTAAGAGTTTTAATACTGTCTGTGGTGGGCGCGCCGTAGAAGTCGTTCGTCCAGTGTTTTGTTGTGGTGTGCTGAGTGTGTGTAGTAGCTGTAGTACTGCGTGTAGCAGTAGCAGTGGCAGTAGCATTAGTGAGGAGACGGTTCCTTGTTGATGGTTTTCTGGAGAAGAAGAGGTTTGTGTTGTGATGGTGGTGTAAGTGATAAGTTTTTGTGTCGTGGCTTGTTTGTGTGTGCTGTGTGTGATGGTGGGTCCGTGATAAATACTGTTCCGGGATTCCGAAAAAACTTTAGTGAGAACAGTCGGCGCGGGGATGCCCCGGATGCAAACGTAGCGCGAGACGCGTGGATTGGATCTTATCTGTAGATAAGTGGAGTGTTGAGAAGTATGTCCATCAATTCGGGAGTGAGGTTTTCGACACGTTTCATCATGACAGAAGGCGGATGTCTGTGTGTTTTTTTTTTGTTTTCTATGCGGGAGCGGAGCGACGGTTCTGAGAATGTCGAGATCGTGCTCTTTGTTTTGTTCGAGGCGCACATCTACAGGGGAAATGCCCGCCTTCTCTTTCTGTCGGAGTCTTCTAATCGACGAGGGTGGTCGTGGCAGTAAAAGATGAATAAGAGGGGGGAGACAATGGACCCTTGAGAGACACCAGCTCGCGGCGTATACACCCTGGACGTAGCCTGGTGCACTCGCACGCGATGTTGGCGGGCGGATAGATAGTTGCTGATTAAGCGGATAAAGCAGGCGGAAAAAAGAGAAGCTTATTATAGAAAGGAATCAACATAGACCCTTGTTAGGCTACTGGTTAATTTCCTTTTTCTACGTAAGGGAATTCCGGCATTACAACAATTCATAGTCAAACGCCAATGGTAGATAGAATTACAGTAAAATTGAAATTTTGAATTACCAAAAACAACATTGATAATTGATTTGTTAAAATTCTATTTTTGCGAGCACTATAACGCATGCCCACGGACTGTTCTTTGGGCATCTGGTGTGTCCCACTGTCTCCATTAGCGACAACAAAGTCTGGTGATATTGTTTTGGATATCTTTATCTCGACAAACAATTTCTAATTTAGTTTATGTAATATTTCGTTAAGGACACTCCCATGTTTCATAACTGTCATGAAAAGTTGAAGGGATGCTTGAAAGGGTTATGTAAACTTGCTATGGAGACATCTAATAGCAACAGCAAGGTATTGTTAATAGGATGCCGAAATTTTTAAAAAGAAAATAGCTATAAGACAATATTAGATAAAATGGGTATAATTTGATAAAATAGCTTGTTCTAAGAATATTCAAAAAACTGCATTCTTTCATGAACCTTTGCCATCATCACCATCATCATAGTAATTTTCGGAAAACAAGCTTCGTCGTTGGGCAACAACCCCCCAACTACCGCTTCGTTTTGACGGTAATCCTTGAAACGACCCTCCGACTTCGCTATTTAGAATCGACATGGTAGATAAAGAAAAATACTATTTGCGCTGGAATGCGAGTGTGACCAGACAACATTTAAAAAAGCATGAAAATCACAAAGAACTTATAAAGTAATTGATAATGATCAAACAAAGAAAAAGGTCAGAACAATCTTAGGCGCGGTCGTTAGAGTCCTGCAGGGGCCGAAAATTCCAAATTCGGCCAGACCCGTCCCGAGAAGTCCGAATGGCCCGATAGAGAAGCTTAAAGGGCAGCGAAATCTAAAAGGCCCGACGACCCAAATGGTCCAAATGGCCTGAAGACGCGTATGGTTCGACAGGGCCGAGAGAGAGATTAAAACCGCCCGATAAGCACTAAACATAACATTTAATCTAAAGTTATTTTTGCATTTACTTTAGGTGAATGACAAAATGCCGAGCATAAGGTGCACTGTTTATGGTTGCAATAATAACCTTGTTACAGTAAAAAGACGTTAAGGAGAATGTATAACATTTCAAGTGTTTTCCAAAGAAAAAGGCATAGTCTTAAGAACCATTAGATCCGAATGGATTACATAATCGTTGCAAAAGCTTAAGTTCAAAGTTTGGAGATTCAAGATTGCCAATTACAGTTGCATTTTCTTCGTTTATAATAATAGAAATACTAGCATGATTTGCATTTCTGAAATTCAGAAATACTTCGTAAATTATGCTGCACTCAAAATATTCTACTTATATTTGAACTATTAGAGGTTGTTTTTTGTAAGGAGTACCAAAAAGTTGTTGAAGCTGAATAGTGCAACATAGCAGAATAAAATCCATGTAACTTTGTTTCTTAATCATTTTTATTGAAATGACGCGACGGACGGACGTATCATAACAACAAAAGAATGGATGATGCACTTGTTTGCACAGTATTGCCACATGTTAGGTAACAAAACGTTTTTATTTTACCGATTATTAGTAAATAGAGCCATTCTTTGGAAAATAACGTTCAACATGCTATTATAGGGCAACTATGTCTAATTTCAGCCACTTCCCAGTAGTCAGCCGTCTCTTAAAAAATATGCTCCAATAGTCAGCCGCCTTTCTTCCGTTATTACCCAAAGTTTCATGCCTCTAGCGCAAAAATACGAGCTTTATTTGTGTTGTGTCATGACTCAGCAATAACGGTCGAAAAATAGTAAATAAAAGCAAGCATTTTAGTAACTTTGCAGTTACTTAGAAATAGCGAGTAGTATCGTAATATTAAAACGAACTCCTAAAGGAAACTTTTGTAAAGACATTTATAAAACAAAAGCAGAATTTAAACAACCAAAGATTTTTTTATTAGGTGACTGAGTACCGGTCCCCTAAAGGATGGAAAAAATATCTATGATATTATAAGAAAGGTAATGAGAAAGAGATGTTATGTGTTATTGGTGTTTTCTGTTGATGGAAAAACTGTCAGTCCAATGATCGAAAGCTGTTGTAGACAGTATGCCGTCAAACTGGTTAAACAATTGGATAGAAGAACAAAACATACCATGGCCTATTCTCTTGTTTATTGATGGCCATAGTCAGTTTTGCCATGAAGTCTCTATAATATATATATATGCTTTGCCTCCCAATACCACTCACATCATGCGCCCTGCAGATGTGAGTGTATTTAAGCCATTGAAAACGAAATGGAAAGTAACTGTGAGACAGTAGTTGATAACACCAGGCAATCATGAAGATCTAATCCACGCTAGAAACAATGATACAGATATCACTAGTAAAGATTTCGAAACAACCGAATAAGTTTTATTGAAATTAAAGTTTGAGCTTGATGTTACCACAAATATAGACACCACAGTACAAAAGCTAAAAGATATTAAAACGCCTAAAAATTGTTTAGTGGCAGAATTTATCAGCCCTGATGTTACTGAAAATGACTTCTTTCAAGAGTCTAATGTATCCGTGGATGATGATGAGCAGACTGCCGGGACAAGTTCACCAAATAGTTTTGAAGGAACAGATTTGGAAGAGAATATACAGAATGCCGAATTAGTATTGAAGATGAATGTGATGGAGATATTGTGACCAGTCTGACTGTGGTACAATGATACAAGATAATACTGATAGTGCCAAATGCAATTCACTAAAAGTGCAACAAGGAACGTACAACAAACAAAAAAATCGCTTTTACGTGTAAATGGTAAATATTCCCAAGAACTGTGACAGATCAAAACAGTAAAATGGAAGACAAAGAAAATTATGCAAGAAATCAGAAACAAATAGAGATAGAGGTTGACACTTTTAGAATTGTTATCCGAAAATATTAAAGAGCTCCAAAAAGAAGGTTTACCATAACCTGTAACAAAAAAAATCAAACTGACGAAACTGAAGACAAAGATAATTTTGCAATGCAGCAGGAACAAATAGGCATTCTTCTTTTTCAGAACATTTATTTTAGCCAAAACCCATCAATGAACCGAAAAAAATGTGAAACGACAGCCAGCTGCAACATCTTCCGAAGCCTTTAAAGTTTTCTTGGTGACACAAGATAAAAAAATGAAAACGAAAAGCAAAGGTGTACTACCGAAAACAAGACTAGAAAATTAAAAACACAGAAGAAAAACCATGCAAACTTGAAGAAAGGAGTAAATGCCGAGTCTTTCGAAGCGCAAGAAGTTACTTCATGAGAAAAATGCGGCAAGTGCAGAAAAGATCTTTTTTAGTGGTATTCAAGAAAATGAAGAAAAAAACATAAGCTGTGATAAATGTCCCACTTGATCCCATCTGAAGTGCACTCAGTAAGTTTTTTTTAATCATACACCGTTGCCAACTATAAAAGGTTTTAACGGCAGATATTTTGGAAAATACGCAGTTAAGAGAAGATTGATATAGAGACACGATGAAATGTCGTCTTTACGTTTTATTATAACGAGTGATCCAAAAAATTTGCATCTTCAGCTAGTCATACGCACGAGAAAGATAGACAATTCAGTATGTTGAATTATTGTAACATGTTGTGTCAGATACGAGGGGGGTCCATACGTCCTTAGAAAAAGATAGAAAACAATTTTTTTTGGATATTTTTTTTATTTCTCAACATAATCTCCTTTTAGCTCGATACACTTTGTTAGACGTCCCTCCATTTTTTAAGTCTTCAGAAAAATACGATTTTGGAAGTTCTTCAAAATAGGCATTTGTATGGGTGATGACCTCCTCGTTTGACGTGAACCGTTGTCCACCGAGCCATTTTTTTTAAGTTTGGAAATAAAAAAAAGTCACTGAGGGCCAAATCCGGAGAATAAGGTGGATGGTCTACTAATTCGAACTTTAATTCCTCAATTTTAGCCATCGAAACTGCGCACGTGTGCACTCTGGTATTGTCTTGGTGAAAGAGAATTTTTTTTATTCAAATGAGGACGTTTTTCTTTTATTTTTTCACTCAAACGGCCCAACAACGACGCATAATACTGTCCAGTGATTGCTTGTTCTTTTTCTAAGTAATCAATGTAAATGACACCGCGTGCATTCCAAAAACTCGTGGCCATAACCTTGCCAGCTGACTTCACCGTTTTTGCATTCTTCGGAGACGGTTCGCCTTTAACAATCCACTGTTTTGACTGTTCCCTCATCTCGGAAGGGTAGTGGTGTATCCATGTTTCGTCTACAGTTACGAATCGACGTAAAAACTCGTCCGGATTACGACGCATGCGCGCCAAGAGAGCCTTAGAGGTGTCCACACGATTGTGTTGGTTCTCAGCGAGAGTAAACGCGGCACCCATCTTGCAGATATTTTTGTCATACCCAATTTATCATGCAAAATTGAAATGACGGTACCTTTTGATACCCCTGTGGCCTCAACTATTTCGCGCAATTTTGTTCTTCGATCACTTAACACCATATCGTGGATTTTGTCGATCATTTCGGGAGTACTCACTTATACGGGGCGTCCTGAACGATGTTTATCTTTTGTTAATGTACGGTCACGTTTAAATTCATTTATCCAATTATAAACAGTTGCAAACACAGGGGTAGATGTGCCATGAATTGCATCTAACTCAGCTTTGATTTCTTTTGGTGTTAAGCCTTTTTAAATAGAAGTGCTTAATCACCGCTCGAAACTCGCTTTTTTCCATTTTTGTAAATAAACAAAGGTTTTTCACTTCAATTGACGATAAAAACGAAACCACCCGATAAATATGGCTGAAACTTTGACAGATATCTAGTGAGTAATGACGCTTACTAAAAACACAGCATTTTCGATGCTACGAGAGCCACCTCTTGGATTTTCTAAGGACTTATTGACCCCCCCTCGTATCAAAGGCGTTCGCATGGTAGGTTAAGTTTGTTGCTACTATGAAAACTTAAAAAGTATTGCTTTTTGATAAACATGGTTTTCTTTCAAAAACAATCAAGTTGTATAATCGAAAGCTACGTTAGGAATGGTAGAAGACCTAATGACAACCGAGAATATTCTATGCTGGACGCGTTTGCCAGATTTCAAAATCAGTTTCAAACTTTAGTAGTGTAATAAATCACCGTATCAAACCTTACATAAAAGTATAATTCAAATGTAGAATTACGTCATTTTATCCATGGCTAACCGAGTTAACAGATTTTGTGGATTACTCGTTACCTAGTTTTTGTAAATTTCTACTACGTCGCATTTCTCTTAAAAGGTTGCTATATGTATACACCGTTTACGATGTTTCTGGGTCGTATATGGCTGCGTCAGAATCACAATTTGAGTATTGTAAGTTGGGCTGTTTATCTATTAACTTGGCTTGTAAAATCTTATTGACGCTTAATGTACTTTAAGGTTAGGATTTCATGACAGTTTGACCTCACGCTGCCTGTTGCCTTTTTTTTGTAAATCTGTAAATCGATTACGCTAAAAGATTATTTCGCTAAAATTTCTGTTGGTAACAGTTCGATACGGCTAACCCTAGAATGAAAGTTGTACAGAAAGAATGTAACCTTACCAATGCATGTATATCCATTCAGAGAATCAAAAGACGCCCGAGAAAGGCCTCTCTGACGCCAAATACTCGACGATCTTGACAGTTCACTAGCAAAACGACTGCCATGACACTATACGGCTACGTTCCTGCTACTCCCCGACAGCGTACCAACCGACAGTACTACAACCCAACTTCCCAAAATCACCTGGAGAACATTGACCCCGCGCAAGCATGGGTGAATTTATTCATTCAACTCGGCCTCCCGCAAGATTGGGGTGGAATTCTTATACGCGGGTCATGTTGCAGTAGGGAGTTGGTAGTGTGTGCAGCAGCTGATTTAGTTGCCAACTTCATTGTTTCTATCGTGCAACATAACCTCAGCTGTGCTTAAAAATCGTGTTTCTTTCTCGTCGGTTTCACCAAGACTATTGGATTAATTTTCTTTACCTCCGGCCACCTAATTGTGTTCTGTGAGTAATTCTCTACGTGCTGATACCAAAAACTTGCTCTCAAGACTTCGTTTTCTAGGGGTAGCTGTATCGAACAATTACCTTTCTATTTATTTAATTTATAAATTAAAGTTTTACGTTTTTATTTATAATCTTTCTTTCTTTCTTCTTAATTGGCATTAATATATTCAAAAAATAAAAAAATTCATCTTTTTTTAACAAAGCAAAACTAATCGGAACTAAACGTTTGTGCAAAATTTTTGATCGCGCAACGGCGCCAAATACAGACGCATGTACGGCAATTTCCAAGAAAAAAAGAAGTAACACTTCCAACCTAACCAAATGAAAGCATGGCGTGTTACGACCCAGAAACATCGTAAACGTTGTATAGTGACGTATCGCTACGAATCAGAAATATTATTTTATGAAAGCGACTTCACCCAAGTGAAAAGTTGGGATTTTAAAGTCAAATAGCTGTAAATGTAAAAAACTATTTAAAGTAACGATGTTAATATTTTTTGACTGAAAGCAGTACTTCAGATTGAATAACAATCAGTCAAACAACTCAAACTGTAATTAGATTTTTCAAAAGAGATCTAGGGAATAAGATTAGTTTTTGTGGAGGCGTTTGTTTCAAAAAGTTAATTAATTCTAATTCTGATTTGACATCTAGCATCTAGTTTGCATGTGCGCATTCATTGGATACCGGATATAAGTGAATACTTACAATGTCCAATCACATTATTACTCTGTTTTGATAAACAGCTTCTTTTAAACCAGAGTCTCTTATAGAAAACATAGTAAAGAAAGAAAAAGAATCATTCTGGAGAAAATGAATTTCAAGCTAATTGTAAGGTCAAAGACACACTGAAACAACACCTAAATGCCAAGGATGCGAAAACCAGTAGATTAAAAGAAATACGAAAGCTAAACAACAAAATAAATAATTTGAACTTACGATTAGCCCTGCACATTGCAGATGATTTGATACAACTACATTTAAACGCTTCAGATAGATTCGGTAAGCAAAAATTGCATCTAGAGATAATTGTAGACATTCTGCTACACCTTGATGTACACTGTAATTACGGTTGTCACGTGTAGTGTAGTGTGATGATTTCGAGGTTATGTTAAATGTTGCTCATAAATTGCTTGAAAAGTGGTAAAAATCATTATAAGGCGAGAGATACAAGCAGTACAAGTTTGAAATATATATATAGCAACTAAATTCGAATCGTTGGAAGAAACCTTAGCAACCTTTAGATAGTACGCATGAAGATGTCGCGCTTAAAATAGAACAATGGCGATTTTAAATGCAAATATTTTTGCTAGTTTTGCCAATTAAATAAAAGAAAAACAAGAAAATATGCCTATGGTTTAATAGGTACCTATCTAGAAATATCAACATTTACTTTTATTTGCAAAAACTTCCAAAGTATTTTTCTGCACTAAATTAAATTTAAAAAGGTGGAAACGTATTCCAAATAAAAATAATTTTAAATAAGAAACTTTTTATAACAAATTTTCGATTATACTTCTATTTACGGCCAAACAAAATCAGAGGCGATCATGAAAATTATTAAACGTCTTTGTTAACTGTTCTGCTGTGCTAGTTGTTGATACAGCTTGTATTCGGTATTTCAGCTAGTCTAAATCCATCAGCTTTATATTAAAAACCTTGGTTTTCATATATTCCCAAATAAAAAAAAATCCATCGGCATTAGGTCCGGTGACCTAGCAGGCCAAGATATTTCACCGGGAGCAGCATCATGCTGGAACCATATATCTTCGTGAATGTTCAAATTTAAATTATTTAAAGGTGGCATCACATTATCTTGTAGTTATGATAAATACTTAACTTTTGATGGTCGCTGTGTTTTACTGATGTTATACAAATGCAAATTGTTTTTGCACCAATACCTGCAATTTTGTGAGTTCACTTCGCCGATAACATAGAAACTGGCTTCGTCCGCAAAAACAATTTTTTGTAAGATATCTGGATTGGTATTAAAAAAAAATTCCGATGTGTTCGGAATCGTTCGCAATTAATTTTTGATGGTTTTGAAAATAATACGACCTCTATTTTTCTTTTTTTAACAGGCTGTGAACACTACTTCTACTCACTGTTGTAATTTGGCAAAGTTTTTTTAAGGTCAAGTGTCTGTTTTACTGGTTTACTGGTTTACTATGTGTCGACTGAATACAGCCCTTATTCTTCAGATTGTTAATCATAAGCAAAATTGTTCATCCACTAGGTTTAGGGAGATCAGGGAAGATAATAAGAAATAATTCTGAAACCTGTCGTAACCTAAGGATATTATCGTACCATCTCACCATTTTTATTTTTATTTGAAGGTATACAAGGGAAGTTCATCATTGACATACATGCATTGTCAAACAAATAAAAAATTGTTTGCTGTCCATTTGTTGTTTTTTGACATTAATGTATGTAAAGTTTGGTTTCATTACGTCTTTCTATTTAAAAGTTCTTAATTTTATTGTGTTGTGTTAGTAATTTTTTTGAAAATGGGCAAATTTGAAATACGAGCTGTTATTAAGTACCTCTGTAAGAAGGGGTTATCATCTAAAGAAATCCATAATGGCATGGCAGAAGTGTTTGGTGAATCTTCCCCTTCATATCAAATAATTAAAAATTGGTGGCGAGATTTTAAACGTGGAAGAGAATCCTGTCAACATGCACCGGATGCTGAACTGCCAAAAACTGTCACCCCTCAAGAAAATATAAATTTATAGCAATGTGGTTTTTCAGTAGGTACGGTTGAAAAAATTTTGCACGATGAATTGAACCTCAGAAAACTGTCTGCATGTTGGGTACCAAAAATGCTGACGTCTGATCACAAACGCATCAGAGAGACTACCGCTTAGGAAAATTTGGCGATAATTAACAGAGATCCAGATCAATTCTTGAAAAAATTTGTTACTGTAGATAAAACTTGGGTTCGTCATTTTGATCCAGAGTCAAAACGCCAAAGTATGGAATGGCAGCATAAGGGTTCACAGCCTCCTCGAAAATTTCATGTCGAGTTTTCAGCCGGAAAGATCATGGCAACGGTTTTTTAGGATTATGAGGCAGTAATTTTTATAGATTATTTACCGCGTGGGTACACCGTTACGGGTGAATATTATGCAAAGCTAATTCCAAAAGTGCACGATAAAGAAAAGCAAAAAGGAAAGTTGAAACACGGCGTTTTGTTTCATCAGGATAATGCCCCACCTCACAAGAGTTATGTTTTCATGGCCGCCATTCACAATGCCGGTTCTAGAATTTTTGAACAACTTCTCTATTCTCCAGACTTGGCTCCCAGTGACTACTTCTTGTTCCCAAAACTAAAAGGACATCTTTGAGAAACCCATCTTTTAGATGATGAAAAAGTTATGTCCGCATTAAACGAGTGGCTTGCAGACCAAAGTAAAGAGCTTTTTTCGAAGGGTATTCAGGCACTTCAGCATCGATATGAAAAATGTATTAACCTATCAGGAGATTGTGTTGAAAACTAAAATAGTTTTATACCTCTGAACTGTTTGGCTCTATGTCAGGGACAATAAATGATGAATTTCCCTCGTACATGTTTATTTAAGCTTTATTTCTTGCAAAAGGTAATGTGATTGACATAAGCCAAAAAAAATTCAAATGTTCTATTTTAGTTGGAACGCATCAATGAAATGTGAATTAGCTATGGTAACTATGACAATAGCAGACTCTAAGTCCACACGTTTCGTCTTTAATAAAATTCACAGTATACAAGGTTAATATAAAATATCTCAATAATTATTTTACAACATTAATCGCATTTTTCTGAAAAAAATTGTCTTTGAATCAGACGTTTCATATCTGATACATTGTGTTTGAGTGGATCATTCTTATTGCAGTTGAAATAATACCAAATATAGCTAACAAGTATTTAACAGAGATTAGAAGGGATCTTGCACATTTATCAGAAAATGAAGATGATTTCGACATCGAGGAAGGTGATGATGAAGAAAGTGAGATAGATCAAGAAAGAAGAAATTCCACACTGAACATGTCCGTTGAATTCTAAGACGGATTGGTGTTTCTAAATAATGTCAACAAAGTCGGAATTACTGAAGATGATAGTCAAAGGGATGAAGTCAATACAGAACAGAGAGTAGATGAAGAGGATCAACAATCAGCAAAGGAAGAGAATTTAGAGAATCAAATTACGAGAAACCCTAAGAAAGAGGGCAAAGAATTAAAAGAAAAGTATACAAATATAATTATTTGGGGGAAAGAAAATCTGAAACTCAATGACGACGGTGTAGATTTTCGTGGAGTCACAAATTTGTCTTGGGATAGTAAGAAGGCCGAGAATTCCCAATTGCAAACTGCTCAGTGATAAAGAAATGGCAAAAGAGAAAGTGGAACTTCCCAAGAATAAAAATTGTCACACTTCTATCTTCCTTCACTGGAGAATTATCTTTTCCGCAAGTCAAACGCTTTGATAAAAAAAGAGACGAAGACTATTGACATTGAAGTTCATTATTTTTTTACGGTAATAAAATTTTTACATTATGTTACTGATAAATAATGTTATAATATTTTAATACTCCAGCCAGCCTTGTTTACAAATGTTCCGTCAGTTTGAATTTTAATTTTTAATTA
>VTPC01007662.1:33039-46558 GCA_011009095.1 Ignelater luminosus
ATTTTGTACGCTCGAAGAAAAAATAGTATATTTCACTCGGAGTAGAACGTCTTTTTGTGTTTCGCACTCTTTGCACCGCCTCGGCTGTGCCTCAGCAGCAAACGTGCTCAACACAAAAAGACTTCATTCTACTTCTTGTAACGTAATATACTATTTATTGAACAAATGATTACAATGAAATGAATTAACATAATTTATAATTATATTTTAAAAATACTTTGTTTGTCTCCAGAAAAACTTTAACAAATTATTTTTATATATTTATTACAATAGAAGGAAAGGAATATAGATAGGATAAAGAAAAAGAAAAACCACAAGAGCATAAAAAAACACATCGACCCCCAAGTCAAAAAACTGAGAAAAACGAAAAAGATGGGAAAAAGATAATGATGACTTTAGCAAAGAAAAAGGTAATATTAGAAAAGAATATGATGACAGACGCAAGCAGGAAAATAATTAATAAGAAACATGAAACATAACTAAGGATAAGAAATAAAGAAAAACAAGAAATTATGAGAATAGGCACGTGGAATGTAAGAAGTATAAAACTAAAAGAGGAAGAAGTCGTGGAAGAAATGATAAAACACAAAGTACAATTACTAGCAATTAAGGGATATTGGCTGTTCTGGTCTGGAGTAGAAGGAAAAGAAGGAGCAAAAGAAGGAATAGGAATGATTATACCACCAGATTAGTTAAAAAACGTAATTAAAGAAGAATATGTAAATGAGAAAATCCTAAAGATAGAAATAAAACTATTAGATGATGAGATATGAACAATAATAATAGCCTATGGAGTAAACGAAGATGCAAGGAAAGAGAACAAAGATAATTTCTCTAAAGAATTGGAGAGAGTAATTGATGAAGGAGAAGATAATATGATCAGAATGGGAGATTTAAACGGCAGAGTAGCAAACCAAAATAAAGAAATAGCAGAATGCTTGGGAAAAGAAGGAGAAGAAACAAAAAATATCAGCGGGAAAGAATAATAGAAATGTGTATGGAAAATAAATTAATAATAAGTAATACAAAGTTTTTACATAAGAACATCCACAAGTATACACAAGAAGAATTTAGTAAAAAGGAAAAATTTTTAATTCATTATTTTCTAATAAAGAAGAGAAAATAGAAAACGGTAAAAGATGTAAAAGTTTCAAAAAAAAGCGGAAATAGGAAATGATCATTATTTGGTAAAATTGGACCTAATAAAACAAAAAAAAAGACAACAGAAAAAAGAAAAAAAAGAATAAAGTTGAAAATAAAAAGTTATAAACTAAAAGAAACAAAATATTAAGAGAAATATCAAGAAATGGAATAAACTCAAAAAGAGCCTATTAGCTGCAGCAAGGGAGTGCTGTGAAAATACAAAAATAACAAACAAGCATATAAAAAAACAGATTGGTGAACCACAGAAATCAAAAGAATTGTAAAAGAGAAAAAAGATATTTGGAAAAGATACATTAAAACAAAAAACCAAGAAGATTATGAAGAATACAAAGAAAAACAGGGAAAAGTCAAGAGAGAAATTAAAAAAGCAAAAGAGAGAGAAGTCATGGATAGAAAATGACCAAAAAATACAGAGGAAACCAAAAAGTAGTCTACGGTGCTCTTAAACAACTAAGACAAAAGAAGGAATATAAGATAAAAGATAAAGAACACATAATTACAGAAGAAGAGAAAATAATGGACAGATGGCGAAAACATTTCCAAGAATTGCTACCTACAAACGTATGTAGGTAAAATCGAAGAAAATGATGAAGAATAGGTGATACAGAACTTAGAACCCATACAAGAAGAAGAAATAATAGAGACAATAACAAAGATGAAAATGGGAGAAACACCAGAAACAGACAACGTAACACCCGAAATGATAAATATATGGGAAAAAAGAAATAAAACAACTAAACAAACTAATGAATGAAATTATATAAAAAATAAAAATCTCAAAAGAGTGGAATTCAGGAATAGCATTGCCGATTCATAAAAAGGAGACTTGTAATAACTATAGAGGAAATACATTAACAAGCATTCCTGGAAAAATACTAGCAAGCATAATGAAAAGAATAATCGGAAAAATACTTGAAGAGAACATAGAAGGCACTCAATGTGGATTTAGGAAAGGAAGAAGCGCACAGGATTTAATATTTGGAATAAGACAAGCAAGCGAAAAACTTACAAGTAAAAACAAAAAAAAACGTGTTTGTTTTACAGACTTAGAAAAGGATTTTGATCGTGCAACAAGGGAAGATATATGGAAAGCTCAAGAAGAAACAAATATAGACACAAGAACAATAAAAATAAGAACAGAGATGTATAGGAAGAACACAAACATAGTAAGAATCAATAACGAAGAATCTAAAGAATTTGAAACAACGATAGGAGTGAAACAGGATTGCGTGCTAAGTCCATTACTGTTCTCGATAGTGATAGACGAAGCCATACAGGAAACTAAAAAGACAATGAAACCACTAAAAATGGGATACTGGCAAATTCGGCATATATATTTCAGTGAAATGATGTTTGCGGATGATATGGCAATACTAGCTGAAACAGTAGAAGATCTACCAAGGAATCTAGAAATAATAGACAAGAAAATCACAAAGATAAATATGAAGAAAAACATCGGAAAGGCTAAAACAATGATAATTGCAGGAGAAAAGAAAAGACATGACATCAAGATACAAGGAAAAACATTAGAAAAAGTGGAAAGTTATAAATATTTAGGAACAATAATACAAAGAGATAGGAAAATAGATCAAGAAATAAACGAAAGAAAAAAAACCGGAAAAATACTCTATATGATAAGAACAACGTTTCTAGGAAAAATGGAAATCCCAAAAAAGATCAAGACAGAAATAGTGGAAAAAGTGATAAGACCAACTAATAATGTACAGTAGTGAGACATGGACAATGACAAAAAAAAACTAAATCACGTGTGAATGCAATGCATATGAGAATTCTAAGGAGAATAGAAAATAAGACCAAGAGAGAAAAAAATAAGAAATGAGACATACTGGCCGAGTTTAGGGATCAAGCCCATAAGGGAAAGAATAGAGGAAGGTCAGTTAAGGTGGTTTGATGATATGTGTCGTATGAGTAACGATAGGCTAGCTAAAAAAAAGTGTATGAGATGCGAGTGACGGGGAAAAATAAGAGAGGAAGACCAGAAGAGAAAAGAATGACGATATAAAAGAGGCAGTGGAAAGAAGAGGGATAGAGTGGGAAGGAATTAAATACAAGACCCAGGATAGGAAGCGACGGAAAGAAATATGCAGAAAAGTAGAAACTTGATTCCACTTTGACCTTACACCAAAAGGTAGAAAGGCTTAGGATTAAGTAAGTAAAAAGTATGAATTAAAAAATATATATAATAAAAATTTTCGGGGGCCCCTACTGAGCGGGGGCCCTAAGCACGTGCTTAGTCTGCTTATGCATTAGTCTAGTCTTGGACTTGACAGTAATAGATTCTTGGTTATATAGAAAAATCAACGTGGGCCGAAAAGAAAAACACTGACCCTTGTCAAAATTTCGTGCAGAATTGGCGTATTGTTTTTGCAACCAAGGAAATTGATCTGCAAGTCAACGAGGAAGACAAAGCGACCTGGAAAGATTAATTCAAGCAAAGAAAAATGCTCTGCGACGTCAGCCTATATGCTACCAAAAGATGCACGACAGAATACATTCAGTCACTGACCAATTCACGATGAAATAAGGCAGCGATGCAAAATGCCAGAATGCAAATCATTTAAAATTAATTGTTTTCATTATTTTTTTGTGTTAGTAGACAAAAACTACATAAAAAATGTTTTTCTGTCATGAAAATAAAATTGCGCAGTGTAGGGTTAGCGAGAGACGACCTCATGGAGAATAGAAAAAGAAAAATCTATTTAGCTGATATCTACATGAGGAGTAACTTGTGGTTTACCCAGAATGTAACGAAGAATTCAATAGAAAAGATTTCTCATAAAGATATATGAAATCATAGGATGATGTAAAGTACAGGATATAGTAGAAGTGCACAGCGCAAGCTTAAAGAATATTTCTGAGGAAGAATAAGCATTCGTGGTAAAACAAACACGTTGATTCATCTTACTACTTACCCCTTATGTAATCTATTTAGGATTTACAGAAATTGTAATAAAGAATTATCACAGTATATTAAAAGTTCTGATTTTGGTATTTCATCTTGTAATCTATAATTTAGATATCGGCTTGAATTAACATTAAACAAATTGACCAAACCTTCCATTTTTCTATTTTGCATTTACTTTTAATTAAAAGTCACCATTTAATGGATTCGCAAGTAATTTTCTGTAAGTTAAAAATTTAATCCCGAACACGAATAGCTTTAAAAACAATTTCTACCACTTTTTTAATCGTGCTCCTTTGATGAAACCATTTTACAGGGTGGGAAAGCATTAAATTCAATTGTTGTTCGAGGAAGGATTTGGCGTAGGGTGAGGCACTTGTAATGCCCTTGTTTGCCAGGATTTTGAGCTCGCGATTAGGGCAGTACAGAAGTTTTGCGAATTTAAAGGGCCGCGTTAACGTTAAGAGCTTTTAGTGCTTTTGTCACGTCTCTCCGAGTGTAACTGGAACAATATAAAGTTGAATTGCTGAAGTGTACGTAGTATGTGGTGCACATTTATGGCGTTAGATGTTTTTCTTTAATAGGTTGGTACTACTTACTCAGAAACTACCGGCTTATTCTGCTAATAGAGTTTCAAGTAGTGTCCGCAAAGACTTGAATTCCAGACTAAAACCTATGAGAAATGTATCGTTAATGTAAGATATGCACACCAATAATTTATAAAATGCAAAGCAAGGAGATATACGGGGGGATTCAAGTTAGTAAGTGTTTCAATTCCACACCAATTTGCTTTTTTGTTGAGTTTAAAAATTATTATTCTTCTGGAGCGCACAGGAGCACGTGTCTTTTTATCCCATGCACAGTATGTGTAATTTCATTATCTGTTTTACCAGCAATGCTGTATTTGTATCTTGTATACTATATCGCACGCAAATGGTTATTTTGGGACAATAACTACTATTTTGGTAAAATTTGCCAGAAGGAACATCTACTGTACCTTTTAGCCCTAAAACAAATATATTTACTGCAATGCCTTTTTGAACATTGACGTTTTGAAAATTCTTAACCCAAAAATATCAAGTACATGGTGCAGGCATTTTGATATGATCTTTACTAATATCCAAAATGTCTGCAGAAACTTGTTCAGATATAGGTATTTCGTCGTATCATCTCTTCATTTATCAATTTGATAAACCACAATCTGTATCATATTTCCATCACCTCAACTTACTTCTTGAATAGAACCCTCTGTTCTGGAATCGAGACTTTCTGCTTCTACCATTGTCTGGAAACCATATTATGTTATCACCAACATTGTTTCTGTGTAAACTTTCCGAGTTCTTTTAGTTATTATTCTGCCAAGAAGATCTGGAGGCAGATTTGTGAATCGTAGACCTAGTTTTGGATCTGCTTCGTTTGGGCTCTTGTAGGATGATCTTTCAATGTTGGTACAATGTATTTTTCTGCTACTGCCCTAAGTTACTTCCAACTAATAAATGAGAAGAAGAGAAATTGTGAAGCGCTTTGTTTCTTCCTTCATGTGCTTTTACTTTCCGTTACTCATCGATTTTATCGAAAAATCCTCAATCGATGTAACATAAATGAGGTTATCGTCACCAACAGACTTTGGTATTAAAATAACTTTTGATACACCAGACACCTCCAAAGGATAATATAGTGTCTGTCATAATATTTTTGTTTAGGCGATCGCTAGAAACCTCCACTTGGCAGGTTTTCTAGTCGGTTCGAAACTCGAGTTTGGGTCGGGCCAGGTCGGGCCAGGTCGGGCCAGGTCGGGCCAGGTCGGGCCGGGACTCGTTCGTTCTTGTCGGGCTTGTCAAGCTGTTGAAGCCTGTAGGACCTCTTGGCCCTCTCGGGCCATACGAGTCTGTCCAGCCGTTTGGGCCTATCGGGCTCTTTGAACTTTTCGGCCCTCGAGTTTCTCGGATCACAAAAATTCAAATAAAATAAGACATATAGGACGTCTCTTTCTTTTCTCCTTTCTGCCAAATCTCCTTCCACGCGGCGGGGACTACAGTTTTGTAAAGAGGAGGGGGAGCGTCGCAACGGACGAGCGGCGTCGCGCCGGAAGCGTACCTCTGCACGAAAACGGGCGAACGCTTATAGTATTTTATTTTCGTTCGGATCTGATAAACGCGATTGTGGCAAAGAACGTTTTTCGGTTTTTAGATGGGAAGCTTCGTAGCGATGGTGTTTTATTTGTTTTTTTTTTCAAAGAGATACAGAAAGGAGCGCATGTCTTCCAAACTTCGGATATTTTTTCTAATGGCGGCCGACGGGAGCCCTGTTCAAACTACCAGGAGGCATTCGATCGTCTTCTGTTTTTTTTTATCTGAAGAGATACTAGATATCTCAGGAACGGTTGGTCCTATAGAGATTGGATTTGGACTGTTAAGTGTGGCGGAGAAAGCGTTTTCAAAGAGTTTAGACATCATCGTTCGAGGGCGTGGCCAGAGCCATGATGACATTCAGTTCTTCTAACAAGGTAGTTGGAGAGCAAAGTGCGACGTGAGGCCACTGAAGTAGCCCAAACCATAGTTACAATTAGTTCTCCTAAAATGATTGATGCAGGGACCACCGAAGAATGAATGAAATGAAGGATGAAAGCAGTGCAGAGCACTGCCAGGCTATATGATCAAAATGATTTAACACTTGAAATACAAAATTTGTAAGTTTTATACCAGTTTTGAAAATGCGCTTTAATAAAGATTTATTTTTGTATGTAATAAGTTAGTAGATCAAATATTTTAAAGAAGTTAGAACCCTTAAAAATAATATTTTTAAACGCGGTTTCTCCTTTAAACTCCCTTTAATATTTAAAGTCGGTTAATTTAAAATCGTTTAATGTGTACCATCCGGATGTATCGCTACCATTAGAAAAGGTTGTTGCAGGTTTCAATAAGTTGTCTATTTTAAACTATTCGTTTCGAAGTCGTTCCTACAATAGATTTAATTGTCAAATTCCCATCTCAAATCAACCAGCCGTTCCTGAGATGCGGGATACCTGCCAAAAGAACAAAAGACGGTCGGTCTTCTAAATGCTATTTCCCCACCACACCTAATAGTCCACGTTCCATCTCGATATACCCAACCATTACCGAGATACAGAAAATTTCCAAAAAAAAACAAAACACGATCGGAGGCCTCCGGGTAGTCTAAATGGGCCTCCCCTTGTCTGCCATTAGGAAACGAAAAAATCCGAAGTGGATTCGAGGATTCGTTTCGAAAATGAACACTCTTACTCTTACTCTTTCTCTCTCTCTCTCTCTCTCTCTCTCTCTCTCTCTCTTTCTCTCTTTCAAAACAGAGATAAACAAATAAAACTCTCAAAACCGAAAATTTGCGAAAGACAAAGACGCGCAGGCGCTCACAACGATCGCGTGGGTCAGAACCGAAATCAAAACGGCAACCGCTCCCCTTTTCTGTTTATAAGACGCGTGCGTTAAAAAGAGAGAGTCCCGACATCCGTCTCGGAAGACACGTTGCAATGCCGACGTTCCGAAGATGCAACGCGTCCTTCTCGGAAAGGCATCAAAACACCAGCACCGCCGCGTTTCCGGTTTGAAAACGTTTCTTGTACACGCGTAAGGTAAAGCCAGAAAATAGAGGACCGCGACACGCACTGACGACGTCGGCCGGGAAATCGAAAAACATTCGTCCCCTCTTTGTCTTACCTGTGGTGATCTGCATATCCTCGTCCTTGTCCCACTTCAAGAATTTTGGATTTTTTTCTCAACAAATTTCCTGTATGTCAGCATGCGATTATTAAAACTTCAGTTCCCAGTAGGCTATAAAGAGAAAATTCATGTCATAATAATCCATTCTCAGTAAGGCTTATCTGTCGAATTGACAGTTTGAATTTGTTTTATTGTGTTATTAATTGGTTTTGTAATTTGTAGGTTATGTATTAGCCTTGGTTAGTGTGCCTGTGTCTAAGCTACGCCCTACGAAAAAATTTCATAGCCTACCGGGAACTAAGATTTTAATGAAACGTTAGTGGAAATAGCTTTTTTATTTATAGGACTATCAGCGTAAGACTTTGAAACTTTATAAGTAAAGATTTACTCTAGCAACTGATGCTAAAACCGAATGAACAGACTTTCTTGTACGCTCACCAGTGGAGTAGACTTTGGAAGAAATTAAGGAACTATCTCGAAACACTCTACACGGATGACGACATCTGGAAGCAGAGAAATGTTTCCTACTCTGCAACGGATGCTGTTTCCGATGTCGCTATGCGATTTTGTCTAGCTCCTCCCCTCCCCTTCCCATTAATCACTTCATTTGACTCAATGTAAAATAATAGAAAATGTAGAAGTTTCTTGCGAAGATTATATTGGCTATCCGTATTTCGACATCCTCAGAGTACTGAGAAAATTATTTCTTCCGTTTCGGTTTCACATACACCCTACCTCTAATAAAACAACAACCGTTTTCTGCAAAAAATCCTAGCAGGTTGTTGCATGCAACTTTAACCAGCTTATAACAGTTTTCTTTAAAAACACAACCCATAATCTTACGGGCCACTTCGTTCGGTCTCCATCAACCTTTTTACGGCCGTTTTTGTAGTCAATTTGAAACAACAACAAATTCTACACATTTATTAGGTATTTTGGTAGAGTCTAAAGTAGAAAAGGATAGTTTATTTTGGAGTAATGTACGAAAAGGCATAAAACATGAAAGAGATTTATCTAAGAAAAATGGATAAAAGCAGTGCGTTGTAATGAATCCAGAATGTCAAATCTATGAGAAAAATGAATCACTTTGATCAAAAAGCCTGACAGTGCCTTCCAATGCCTTTGCCCTCCATTATTAACCTTGCTAAAAGAACTAGATGTTGCTATAGCTCAGGCAGAGCCAGCGAATGAGCCACCTTTGGTAGGCCCAGGTCGAGCTTCGCCCTCCATCAACCTTCTTAGCAGAACTGAATGTCACTATAGTTCGGGCTACGTTCTCCAACCGTGATTGTTTAAGAATATCAGCAATGTAGCTCTCGTGATTTTCAGTCTTTCACATGGAAACAATGATGTCGAGCGTGTGTTTTCACACGTGAAAGACATGAAAACAAAAAACCTCAATCACTTGGATTCGACATTATGTGATTAGTGGGATTAAATTAGATATAAAGTGTAAAATAATTTTGTCACTGTTTATTTTAGAATAAAATTATAACTTACGTTTTCATTTTTAAAGAATGGTAATAAGAAGTGTTTATTTAATACTGCGACTATTGTTTTTAAGTTCATAATTAATTTTTACAATTATCTCTTATTAATTTGCTATCAGCGCGCAGCGTTTTGTATTTTTCATAACCTCAACTTGACTTTGACAGATGTCATCTTAATTATTGCCAATTTTCGCAGGTGCATCAATTCAAAAAAAGAATCACAATAATCACCTATATTTTGTATTTTTGGTTTCAAGAGATACAGATTGTGCTTCCGTGTTTTAAATATAATTTGTATGTTTTATAACGTATTTTTCTTTTCTTTTTTCTAGTACGGCTCTAAATAAGCTAAAAATTAAAATAGCAGCAAATAGCGACTTTTTAGGTGGAATTGTAGCGATATTGCAACGCTGCGTTGGGACTAAACATCATATGACAGATTCATGACAGATGACAGCCAACCTAATCCCAAGGATTTTACTTAATTATTGTAATTGTTTATTCTCTGCTTTTAAGCTGACTTTTTATACAAATCTGTTGTTTCTTTTCAGGTGCCACCAACTTTTTAACTGTTGGCATACATCTATATAATATTTAATGCAAAGGGGAGTAATATGTAAGAAACTAATATGCAGTGATAATCAAAGTTATTTACTAACTAAAACTTCGTTTGATTAAGTACATCATTTATTGAGAAAGCTGAAATTATTTATTTGTTGCATTTAACTTACTCAATTACTACATCTTTGGATTTACGAAACAGATGCCTGGATTTATTTGCAACGATTGCCTAGTTTGTCTTCTACTCAAATTTAGTAGACGAAGGTAAAGATGTATGTATACATAAGACAAAAACTGTGATTTTGTAGTGTAACGAAAACGATCTTTTTTTAGATGATGGTGTAATATTGAAATTTTTATATATTCCATTACCTACTGAACAATATTTCCAAGTAAACCTGGTTTTTGGTTTTTTCAGATAAACTGTGTGGCTTAACATTTCCAGTGAGAAGTAGTCTTGTTCATAGTGGCAGGAAACCTTTTATAATGCTTGCAAAATATGTAATTCTAATTTTGGCAGGGTTTTAATTTGGTAAACTACATGTGCAGTCACAGTGGTGAAAAACCTTTCAAGTATGATGTTTGTAACTGCAGGTTTTCAGCAACACCTGCTAGAGATTCATTCCGTGAACATCAGATAGTAAGGGAATAAATCTCAAGAGTTGCAACGTGTGTGACAACTGGCAAGTGTGTCAGTCTTTTTCTTTTGTACAAAGAATCTCCCTTAATAATTTGGTTTTTCTAAATATTAAAAATGCCTACAGTGTGTTGCGTTCCTAATTGTCACAGCAATCGTTCAAGATATGGCCCGTACGTCTCAGTATTTAGATTTCCAACAAACGATAAAGTTAAAAGTTACTGGGAGAAAGCTATTGGAAATGATTTTAAAGCCAACTCTTCTTCTAGAATTTGTATAGAACACTTTGAAGACAAATATGTTTGTGGTACGCGTACTAACTCTAGACTGCTATTAAAAAGAAGTGCTGTACCTACACTTTTCATGCCGAAATTAATTTTCGAAGAACCATATTTTTCATTCGAATATCTATCTGAAAATTATAAACAGTTTATTATTGACAAGGACTATTATGCAAATGTTACCGATGATTTAATATGCTTTTACAAGATTGATTTTAGTGCTGTTCCTACAATTACTTCTAGTGTGAAGATATTCAAAAACATGGAGTTTGAAATTTTGAAACATGATAAAACATTACCTGAAAATTTAAATGTAGAATTTACAAAAATAAATGAAAAGGAACAACTGTTGTATCTACTGCAGAATTTAAAGGCTTTTGAAGAAGGAAAGGAAATTACAAAAAAGTAACGATGAAAAAAGAACTCGACAAAATTAAAAAGATTTTTACAAGTTAACAAGAGGCTTTACAGTGCTGCAGCCTCTTGTCAACATGATACTGCGCAAGAGAGTAGACACTCCAACTCCTTCACTCTTTATGTTTAGGGTCTGAGAGTCTAGTAAGTGTTGTTTTCACTGAAGAGTGGAATACGATGATGTGGCAAGAAACCTTTCAAGTGCTAAATCTGTGGCTATAAATGGTCGCACAGAAATGATTCAAAAGCACATTTATGCATCTACAGTAAAGGGAAATCTTTTGCATGTGAAATATATAGTTATAAATCCATACAGAAAGGCAATTTAATAAAGTAGGTATATGAAAAGTTCTTTTAAGTGCAAAACATGTTATCATAAATGGTCACACAAAAGGGATTTAAAAGTGTACTAATGTATTTTGAATTTGAAATAAGTAGTTATAAATGTACACAAAAAGCCAGCTTGTAAGATATGTAGTTATAAATATGTAAATAAAAGCAATTTAAGAAAACACGAATGTTCATAGTGGTGAGAAGCATTTTGACTGTGAAATATGTTGTATTAAATAAATTAAAAAGCAAGAAGTAAATCACATTGCAGGGATCAACTGATATCAATATACATATTGGTATATCAGCTATATCCTCCATGAAGCCAATAATCGAATTGGCTGATATGTGCCATATGGGAGCCAATATAAGAAAAACGTGTGAAACTGAGATTCTAAACAGAAATGAGTGGTTATTAAACAAGACGATCTTACTGTTGCCAGTACAAAAAAACCACCATCTTTTAAGTAGAATTCCATTTTTGTATTTTCTATTCATGAAAGAGATGAAATGTGTCACCATTCGTATTAAACTAATGCAATCTATGGATTTATTGACACTTTTACTTAATGTAAGATAAAATATGATCAAAATATGGATTCCGATATTATAATAGTATTGGCCAAAGAAATCACATTGGTCAATTCCTACCGCACATTGCATGTTTATAGTGAATAAAACCTTTTGATGTGGAATACATTTATAAGTATTCATTGGAAAGGAATCAACAAAAAATCTAAATCTTGTGAACCTGTATAAATTAAGGTTAACTGTTAGTATTTTAAACTGCACATCTACTTTGTAAATACATTAATTATTAAATTTCGTACTTTGCTTTATATTCTTCTATTGTAGAAGAGATTATTACTGCTTGTCCAAAAAACCCGGAAAACACTTCTGCTAAAGTGGTTGCCTACTGTTTGATAATTCCCATAAACATAAATTTTAGTTTGAACATTATGTAATACCAATTATTATTGTTTCCAGTAATAAAATTAATTTAAACTTTCTAAATCATTCAGTGATTACAGAACTTACATAATTTGAATGATACCAAATTAAAAATTGTTTTATAATTTAATTTAATTCAATAAAACATTTTTTACAAACGATTTTTAAATATCTTATAATTTTCAAAAATATTGCTATTTAACATGAATCATTTAAATTAAGAATTTTGCATTGTATGTTCCACATGACCACTATTATTATGTATGTAAGCCTGAATTCTCGTCTTCATGTCGTTAAAAACATTTTGTAACTGTTGCTGAGTGATATTTTGTATTGCATTTGTGATGACATTTTTCAAGTCTTCTACTGTAATTCAATGGAACAGTGAATGTTTTATCTGATATCTGTTCCTTGTGAGTTTGTACATCCTCCAGAACAGCTCCAGTTAAAACAGTTATGCATACAGACAATTTACCTTTACATGGACAAGCATTAATGATCTTATGCCTTACATTCTTCTGTAATGCTACTATATTTTAATTAGTCTAACTTATGTGGTTTTTTCATAGATTAAACTAATAAAATAATTATTTCAAAAACAGCACCATGCTTTCCCTTATTTCTAAGTAATCAATGTATAATTAATAACATTTTGAGTGATTTCTGTTGAATAGTAATTCCTTACATACTGATGACTTATTAATTAATTTCTAGAATTCTATATTAACATGCGAATTATATTATTTGCCTTTTTCGTACACTTAAAATGAAATTCAGTTGAAAGAAAAAACTTGTTTATTGTAATAAGATCACTACAAGACAAGTATCAAGCCAAACACCTACTGGCTTTGTTCTTGAATATTACCAGTATTTAATATGTTTCTCATCATCAACAAATAATAAGCACATGATACATAAAAATTACATTAGAATATGAATTACGTCAACATGTCATAAACATAAAAGTTCCAAAACCTCATTTTTATACTTAAAAGAGGAACACCGAAACATTACTAATAAGGAAAGATATTCTAAATAGAAAATCCAAATTATGAATATTAATTATTAAA
>VTPC01007663.1:0-109180 GCA_011009095.1 Ignelater luminosus
TTAGAAGCTTAGTTGAGCCAACTTTGGAAGATACTCAGACAGGCTTTAGGAAAGGGGAAGCACTCAAGAATGGGTCTTTACACTAAGACAGATTTGTGACAAAGTGATAAGAAGAGGGGAGAAAGTTTTTGACTCTGTAAAAAGAGAAGAAATATGGAAAGTGAAAATTCAGCTGAATTGAAAAGCCCTAACAACCTAAAACGTCTAGCTGACTAAAAATGTTTCAAAGACTCAAAAAGAGTAAGCAATCCAGAAAGACCAATACAGGTCTAAGAAGCCCAAGAAGTCTTAAACTCGGTCTCTATCTGAACTTTGGGCCAGAGCCAGCTCAAAACATGTTGGTGGGTTGTTTGAAATAGACATGACGGAATCCTTGTAAAATTCCGGGCGGTTTAGGCTGTCATAATTACTATACTCGATTTTGAAGTAATACCCCATCAAGCAGTGAAGATCTAATTGTGATAAAATACAGTATGAGAGCCAGTAGAAGATGTGACTTTAAAAAGGAGAAATAAGAAATTTTGCCAAATTTCAAATTTGCAGTTGATTTCACAGAAAAGTTGATCTTGAATTACTCTCTTATAAAATTTATCTTCATTATCCGCGAAACCAAACTTTGAAAAATCCTGTATGTTAAAAACGAGTAAAGATGGCTAATTTGAAAATCTCTATTATTAAAACCAAGTAAGCTGTCGTACACTACATCTAATTTAAATCACCCTGTACATTCACTAACACTGGTAACGTAAAAGTTTCATTACTTCTATCAGTTTGTTTTGTCTTTGTTTTATTTTCTGCCCACCATTTTCAGTTTTTCTTTTTCTAAAATGCTGTAAAGGTTATACCAGGTGTTTCAAATAAAGTGAACCAAACGGATATCTCAATTATTTGAAACTTAGCCACCAAACTCTATTATCCGTTCATTTATTGGACTTCTGGTTTTGCTGAAAGTGACGTCGGTGTTTTGATTTGAAATAAAACACGCTGTTATTCGACGCCATTCATTATTTAGTGTAATTCCATCAAACTTTTTGATGCGCCCCTATAATTTACAGTATAAAATAAACTTTATTTTTACGTTTTCATTGTAGGGTTTCCGATGATCTTGCGTTCACTAGTTACATCACTAACTTCTAATTATACAGCATGTAATAAACTTCTTACGGATGCATGTCCAACTTGGTTATACGTTACAAATGAAAAACTGAAAACCGTAGGAATTACTCCTGCTTACAAAGAAGGGTTGTTATTCTCTATTCATCCCTATAGTTTCCACGAAGTTATTTATAATACGACTATCCTTTTCCATATTTTCTTATCTAAACAAGTTTAACGTACTTTAAACTGAGCACATTCCTAGATGTAAAATCTTTTAAAATTATCAAAGAAATAACAAATGTAACTAAATTTGTCAATAGATAGCAACTTCTTTATTTTCATAACAATTAGAATGCTTGGCTTTTTATCACTGAAACTTTAAAAGGATAGGCCCCCCAGCTGATGGGTCTAGTGTGTTAAATTCATTGTGCGGCATTGTCCAGTGGCTGGTCATCATCGGTCCCGCGGGTCGTGATTTATGATTCTGTGGGTCCGAACGGTCAGCACTTGTGTGATTTACAACATCTTGGGCTTGTTTGTGATGATCGTTTGCTTTTAATGACTTTAGTTGATGCTGCCTCAGTTTCTTTCGGTGAACGATTCCCAAAAATTTGTTAAAGTTAACTAAAGTAAAAGAACATTTCTACTAAGAAAGCATATTAAGTAGGAAGGTATATTAGATTTTTTAAGTTTAAAGAGAAAAGGACCTCAGAAATAATGCAACCTTTACTAAAAAATTTAGTTTTTTCAAGTTCTCAATAAAACAAATTAAACTTTCTTTTTTCATCTTTGGCTTTAGACACTTTCAAATAAAAAAGAAAATGCCATATAAATAAAAACTTAAATAGATAAAGTAAAACTTACGTTAGCCGTTTGCTTGGATATAAAATACAATAGTAGCGAATGTTAAACCCGAAGTCCTAGCACTTCCTTATTGTGAGATCTATTTTATTAGAGCCACAGTTACTTTTATGTGCTTTCACTTTTATTTCAGCATGCCCGGGTCGGTATAGTTCAAAAGTAATACCGAAGGATAAAAATTTTAAGATTACAGGAAATTTTGAAACCAACTAATCTAACTTAGCAACAGTATTATTATAACTTTTCTTTCTGTTGATTCTAAACCTAAGAAAGCTATATAATATAGAAAGATTATCTTTACATTCAAAAGTTATTTTCAACCATCAATCAATAATCAAACACGACATACCGACGTTTTGTTCTTTTAAATATAACATATCTTGATATTTTTATTACTCTCGGTTTATTGCTGATTACAACAATACAGTACTATAAGTAGAATATCAAACTTAACCTTGATATTTGTTTTAAAAAATTAATTATTGAAGTTTCAACTCGATCATAGTTTAAACATCAGGATGATCGAGAAACGCAAATCCTAATTTCTTTCGATTTTTTAAACGGAACGTTCTGCTTGATAGAAATAAAGATCAGGTTTCTCGATCAGAAAGCTTAGACTAGTATCTAACTCTTTTCATGCTCATTCGTTATAAAGAATTGTAAAAGCTCGTGTCGGCATAATCATTACAACTTTCATTTTTCAATCTTGATAAATCAGTTTTTTTATCATAAATTGACAGGCTTGTCACTGACGATGGACAAAGATAAATTTAGAGACAAGAAACAAAAAGACAGAAGACTTAGAGCAACATCTCTCAAGGTGGCTTCCGAGATAAAACAAACAAAGCTAGAAACGAAGTCGTACTGGTCTAATCTGGCTTTGGAGTCTGTAGATATTTTGGTTTTCATATGATGTCATAATATTGAATTGCTTGTTTCTTTAACCAAAGTCTGGAATATTTTTGAATTTTGGTACTATTTGGCCTTCAGACTGTTTTGGTTCCGGAGTTTCTAGATTCCTAGTGATCAGTACGACTTTAGCTAGAAATGACCAAAAAACTCTCTGCTAACAGGGAGATCAGGGCCTTTCGGTAAGCGCCTGTCTAACTAGAGCCGAAACAAGGGAACGATAGTGATAGTAAATTATCAAGGCATGGTTTTGTGAAGCAAACAGTGAACCAAAGGCCCATATGTTACTGGCTGTTTTCAAAAACGTTGCTTGTCCTTGCACAACTAACTCTACCAAACCCCAACACTTAAGCTTTTTATCATCATTTTCTTATTTTTCAGTTTCAGAAGAACCGGCGACCGTTTTCGAAACTGAGATTCCTGTTTAGTCGGAGCGAAATTGGTGTGGAGTGGTTCATCAAAAGAGGCAGAAATCCAAGAACGGAGGGGGAGACAGCAGCTTTCTTGATTGCTGATCTTTTGGCTAGCTTAATATTGATATTGACTCTTCTCTTCCGTGCTGTATGATATCGCACCGGTTAAAAGTGGCAAGATTAATAGATGCCGTTGCGCTGATGTTGTGTGTTTTTGATTTTCCTTCGTCTATAATAAAAAGTTTGACTGATAATTATGGTGACGAGGTCTTGTGGCTGTAAGAATATGACAGTAGTGTAGTTAAGAAGACAGATAAGAAACTAGCTATCTAGCTAGGTGTGTTTCATTCTCTGCCTAGACTCTTCAGAAGCCTGGAGAATAGATCGTGCATGCTGTCTGGTTTTTCTATTTTCTTATTTCTTCTTCTTTTCTTGTGTCCATTCAAGAATTTGTCTCGGCAATCTTTTCTCTTTCATTCTACGAACATGTCCATACCAAATTAATTGTTTTCTATAACTGTTTTAGTTGTTTTCATAATTTCACTTACTTGTTCATTACTAATTCTCTTTAGACTAGATATTCTTGCTGATCTTTCCCTTAATACGTTATACTTTTTTGTATTCTAATCTGTCTCGACTATCTGTTCCAAAAATCACCCCCAAAAACTTCGCATTTCTTAATGGTTTACAGCATTTTAGAAAAAGAAAAACTGAAAGTGGTGGGCAAAAAATAAAACAAAGACAAGACGTTTTTTAATCTTACAAACTGATAGAAGTAATGAAACTTTTACGTTACCAGTGTTAGTGAATGGTGGTTTAAATTGGATGTAGTGTACGACAGTTTACTTGGTTTTAACAATAGAGATTGTCAAATTTTAAATATTCTGTGTTTTACCTAATTTTGAATACGTTCATAGTCATTTCCCATTATTGTCATATTATTCATATAATTGGAGCAATTGTTGTGTCAAAATAATAAGAGAAGTTTGGTTTTCGAAGAGCTGAAGCTTAGATAACATCATTAGCAATTAATTTCTTTCTTGGTTACAAACAAATGCTTCATACTGGTTTTCTTTTACCTTTTATCAGAAAGTATAAAACCATTCTTGGTTACATTCTTAATATGTAATAAAATTTCTAGGTATCTTCGCCTGCTCACTATTATTTTTCCTGCATCATCATCCCTCCAAAAACTCTTTTCTATTATAAACTTGACACAGGGATTTATGATTATTTATTGACAATCCACGAAGTCACGGGATAGTAAAAAGGTGCAAATTCATGAAAGAGAAATTAAAACTGCTTTACCATTTTCTTGAACTTTTTTCTCGTTTCTTTCAATCTATTTTACAGGAACTACTGCTGCTCTGCCCCACTGAAGTACTTCCTTTGTTTCAGATAAGCCATAACACTTGTTGGATTGTCGTGCTACGGGTTGCGACGCAACTGAAGCAGTCAAAGTGCTGCATTGAGCATAGTTGTAATAACTAGTCCATACCAGCCACTACTGCTTCACAGCAAAAATAATAAATAAATAAATAATATAAATAAAATAAAAAATAAAATAAAAAAACATAATGTGAAAAGTGAGAATAGGGCTCTTAGTAGCTATTCCAAGCTACCCCATAAGTCACAGAAAACTGAAAAATACCGATTTAGAACTATTTCAGACAGTGCAATTTGAATATCACAAAAAACAGTTACTTAGTTACTTAGTTACTTAATTACTTAATTACTTAGTTACTTAGTTACTGGAAAGCAATTCGAAGATTTCAACCGTTGTACTATTTCAATCCCTCCGAGCTCTTCAGTTTTGCAATTCGACTTTTAGACATTTAGCTTTTTGTTCTATTCTTCTCAGATCCTTCAATTACAAACATGATAAGACACTCTAGTCAGTTAATTCCATTATTATTTCTCAGTGATTTGAGGAGACAGTTGAGTAGCCAAAATTGCAGAATACATATTATAGGATATATACTAAAACAAAAGAAAGAGGATGGGCTGTAGTTAAAATTACATTGTTACGTGTTACACTGAGCACTATGAACAGAATATCAATGTTTCGCAATGTTATGTTTGAAGTATCTCAATTGGAAATAACAAAATCTTATCTTCTACAGATGCAATGACATAATCATTTCAAATTATTAGTTAGCCGAATGAACACCATTTTCTTTAACATGCACATACTATATATTCTAATGTAAAATAATTAGCCACTGTTTACCACAAATTAAAGAGAAAATGAACTATTAATTTGTAGATTTTTCTGCTATAAATTCACTTTGTTTCAAGAATCCGGCTACCATAACGAATCTATGTAATTAATTACGGTAAGAAGAGAAAACAGGTTATTACAGAAATCTCTAACTAAGTAGATCGTGTTCTTGTAATATAATATTTAAGTGTAATCGAAAGCAAAAGGGTAGTTAATACTAAAGAAATACACAGTAATACTTAATACTTTAGAACGCAAACAATTAGAATAAATCGAACCCCTCTGCAGGGTGTCCTGGTTGCTTTTACAAAAATTCCACATGACAGCGGCTTTGTTTGAAACAGTCATTCTGACACGCAGACTTATGTCCAACCAGGGGTGCTAAAGCAGATTATTGTATGTTCCGAAGTATAAAATACGAAACTTGTACCGTTTGATACTAAACAACATTTAAGGAGCCTCTGGTTGCTCTGACCCATCAAAAATCAGGTGCACCAGAAATTTTTAAAAGAGCATAATGAACCATGTAAATCTTTTCTTCTTCTGTTGAAATTTGTAACTTTTATACCTACTTTGCAAAAAATTCTTTTGATATCCATGGGAACCCACTTGACACTTGATATTTCTTTGACAATTTTTTGCCGCTGTTTGTATAGGGTTGTTCAAATAAACCGATTACTAAAATGCACCATCACAATAGGTTTTTTATTATCATGCCTCCGAGCGCTTTAGTTCATTTTATATGATCCAGAAATTAATGTGAAATTGGATGAAATGATTAATGAACGTATGAATCTGGAAGCTGAGCGTGCAAAATTTTAAAACCAACAATCCATTTATTCAAACCCAACATTGAATTATTAATGCTATCAAAACATCTAAAATTATGTAACGCGTAGAAACACTTGAGGGTTTTAATCCAATTGAATTGTAAAACGTCTCTTCTAACAAATTAATTCAATTTGCAGTGTGCTTTCTGCACACTTTAATTTAATACGAATAGTTGCGTTTGTGAATATTGCGGCAAATATTAGCACAAATTTTAAAGATCAGTACTTGTTACAACGATTAATTTTCAGTTTTTATTGCAACAGAATTCTTAGCTGTCTTTACTCTGAACATTTCTATCTCTTCTCTTGCTTCTATTCTTTTTTAAGATGTATGTAAATATTTATATTCAATTTTTCCTTGTTCTTCGAGCTTTTTCCATTTTGTCATTTCTTAATGCAGATACTCTAGCTTCTATAAAGATTAAAGCAGGTAAGTAGTGAACTAGCGCTCTTGTTATTATGTTCCAATATTCTATGCTTATACTGACTGAGAATCAGACTGAAATAAAAAAGAATATTTAAGTAAAGTACTTCGGCACTGTGATAATAACCAGGGACTTGTACTCATCTTAAGTTTCTTAATTTACTTGTACTTAATACTTGTAAATAGATTTAAGGACATTTTACTTCAGATTGTAGTTATGTTACCCATAGTACTTCTTTGTAATATCTAAGTACTGACTTACTTGAAATATCTACCGTGCTTAGGTACTGAAAATAAATACTTGATACTTATACATGAACTTTAACAATTTAAGTATAGATAGTATTTAAAATATTACTAGTAGTGGTACTTGCACTTGAATTTTGTTTCACAAAATACTTGCAATCCTTAATACTTAAGTACTTTATACAGGTACTTGCAACAACTCTGATTGTATGTAATGCTTTTATGAAAAAAAAAGAAAATACAAAATAAACTTTCCTTTTTAAGGATTTTTTTGTAATCTGTTGCTGTTTACCGTTTACACTAAGACCACTAAATCATCGCACCTGCAGTACTTGCACCTATAGGGGTCGTTAAAAATGAAACTTTTCTGCGCCATTGAGGTTAAGGGGTCATGTTTAATATGCTAACATTCCGCAAAGAAAATTTCCAAATTAGAGAGGAAAGAAATATTTGTTAGAATAGAATCCCGCCAAAGAAACCTTGAACACGGCATGTCAGATTGTTCTGCAACAGTTTTCTTTAAATATACCGTAAAATACCCCTGTTTTGCCACATTAATCTAGAATCCAAGTCGGATGAGTCTGATTAAGCTGACTATTATGACTAATGTAATTACTAATTAAGTTTCTATACCTAACCTTTAAAAATTTGCATTATAGTAAGCATAGACCATAGACATACTACTTAGTACGTAATATAATACATAATACGTAATGCGTAACATTTATTACTTAATACCGAATAATGCATACTTAATTCTTAATACTTAATACCAAATATTTAGTATTTAATACTTAAGAATTAATACTTAATATTAATATGTAATATTATTAGATATTTGTACTTATTACTAAATACTTCATAATGAATACTTATCAGTAAAGTAATGCTTAATATCTAATATTTAACACTTATTGCTTAGCACCTAATACCTAGTACTTAATATTTATTATTTTTAACTTAAGACTTAAGACTTAATATTTGTAATTTAATACCTAGTGCTTAATAATTGACACTAAACCTTTAACAGCCAACATTCGACAGTTAAAACTTAGCACCTAATGTTCAGTATTTAGTACATAATACTTAATTGCAAATATTTGAAACCTAGAACTTATTGTTTAATACTTAATAGTTGATACATGATACTTATTATTAATACCTAACACAGAATACTTAATGCTGAAACTTAAGATCTACTGCCTAAGATTTAATGATTAATTGTTAGCACTTCACACTCAATGTTCTACACTCAGGACCTAGATTTCTACTCAACACTTAAGATTTGGCACCTAATACTTCGTACTTTAATACGTAATACTCATTGCTTAATACTTAGTACCTGGTACGTAATACTTTTCCCATACTTAACAATGAAATTTAATACATAAAGCTTAAAAATTTAATGCTTAACACTCAACGATCAACGCTCAAGATTCGCAACACAATATTCAACATTTTAGCATCTAATACTTAATACCAAGCACCTATCACCTAACACTCCCAGATTAAATCTTAATACTTAGCACTCAATACTTATTAATACTTAGGGTGGTTTCCAAATCTCATGACACGCGAAATGCGCAAAAGGCGGAGCTTACTGCACAAGAAAGAGATATAGAAAATTGCAAAAACCATGCATGTAGGACCGCCCGGCTAAAATTTGTCTTCTACGCATCGAAGGCCGCGTGCCACGAGATTTGGAAACCACTATAACACTGGGTGCTTAATGCGTAATACTTTACACCGAATACTTAGCACGTAATACTCATTGCTTAACGCTTAACATCTAGCACGTGCCACTTGTTATTAATACTTAACACTAAATACGCAATGTTGAAAGCTTCAAACCTCGCTTAAAAATTAATGGTTAATACCTTAAGCCTGACACTTTACATTCAATGTTCAACTTTCATCGCTCAAGACTCACAACGAAATAATATATAACTTAATGCATAATACTTTAATAATATAGGATGCTTAACTCCAGATACTACTTATAGTACTTAATACTTAATGTTTAGCAGTAACAGTTTAACACCTACTGCTTAATACCCACAGTTAATGCTGTAGATTATTCAATAACACCTCATCACTAGGTAGTTATTGTTAAATATCTAATAATGAATACTTTACACTAAACACATAACGCCAAATACCTAACCCGTAGTACTTAGAACCTGATACTATATATATTTATTACTCAACACTTAAGTTAATGCGTATACTTAACACCTAATACTTCTGAAATGTCAATACTTACTGCAAAATACTTAGTACCCAACATTTAATAGATACTTAATATTTAGTAGTTAATAGCTGATAATTCATACTCAATAGCTTATACCTGAACGCTTAATGTAATTAACATTTAAGTCCCAACCTTTAGCACCTAAAACTTAAAACTTAATACGTACCTAATTGTTACTATCATATATCTAACTCTTGGTACTTAATGCTTAATGTCCAGCACCTAATACTTAGTACTAAGTAATTAAAGTGTAATATCTACTACTTAATACCTGTAGTTAATACTAACTATTAAATGTTTAATACTGCACACTAAGTACATATTACTGAATCTCTAATACTGAATACGTATCACTTTATACTCAATACAAAATATTTAATTCTTAGTACTGAATGCTTAGTACTATATACTTATCACTTAATACTCGGTTGTAACCTAGTACTTAATTCCCAATAGTTAATACCAGGGCCGTAGCTGGCGGGCGGGCAGTGCGTGTCTAACACGCGGGCGCCACTTAATAGAGGCGCAAATTTAATGAAATCGGATTCATAATTTTTCCAGGCTACACCCGATTTAAAAAATTGTTATGGTACATAAAGTAAGATCAAAATATTTTACAAGATTCTTTGCAATGATACTCATTCCTACAATTAAACCCAACTGAAGGGCGGACTATACAGTACATCATAAATAACTCCGGAGATGTTTATATTGAGTCTTTCACCTTTTTAACAGTGAATATTTAACGTAATTCAAATGCCCAATTATTTGCTTCGCTAATTATTTTAGAGCAAAAGGGTACATTGTGTTTTTGTAGACAAAAGAAAACTTAGTGCACTTGTACAAGTGTACAGCGCCTCAAAAAAGAGAAAGGACAGAGCCAAGTGCCAGTTGCATAGGCAACCCATTCTACAACATCACTATTACTTTCAAGCAATTCAAGCCAAGTCAGGTTCTCTGCAGAACGCCTGTCGCAATTAGTTTCGCTTTTTAAAATAAACTTTAGACATGAAAGCTAAATATGTGTATGCACTCTTTTCAAGGAATGAATAACACACTTCTTGACGATTAAATAAGAATGTTGGGGTATCGTTTAACAGCAAATAACCCAAGAAGAGAAACGGGTATTTTGTTAATAAGTTTTATTTGTTTACATTTGTAACTTATTTAAATAAATAAAATTACTAAGCTTAAGATTTTACCAAATTTAACCTCAGCTCTTGCAAGGTATCAGTATACATATATTGATATACTTTGACAAAAAGTGCAAAAGTGCTGAAAATAAATCACGAACTGCTGGCAGAAGGAAAACGCTCTTTCAGAATTAAACAGAATATTCTTCTGTGGGTTTTATAATACGATTCTTTTAGAGCTTTAAGTTAATGCTTAAAATTAATCCCTTCTTCACTAAAACTTTCTAAAAGTTAATTGACAATACAATCTAACGATTAGTGTTATTTAAAAAATTTTCTAATACACACAACCTTTTGGACCAATTTAATAATTTATTATTAATTTAAGCCTTAACTGTATTCCTTCCTTGAAAAGGATGCACACAAATGTTCAGTTTTGACATCTAAAATTTATTTAAAAACTGAGAATATTATAATACTCCTGACCACTTAGGTAAAGATTCAATGATGCGGAACTAATTGCGATAGGTGCCCTAGAGAGAGCCTGCCTTGGCGTTAAAGTAATGGCAATGTTGTAGAGTGGGTTGCCTACACAACTGTAAATACCTTAGAATTGGTTATAGCCCTGTTCATTCTTTTTTTTTTGGGGCAGTGTACATGTTATTTGTGTTATTTTCCTTTTTCCGAAACCGGGGAAAAGTTAAAACAGTAATTTTTGCAGACTCCTTATGATGCATAAAGCAATTCTACACCTTCTATACTAAAGTTTCGCAAATATCTCAGATTAAACATCTTGCAAAAAGAAGCGAATACATTGGCGCCAAAATATGTTTTATCACGCAGGCGCTACAACCCTCAGCTACGGGCCTGGTTAATACTTACTACTAAAAACATAAACCTAAAACTTGCCTAACTCTTAGTTGCTAATACTTAGTGGTTACTTTTTAAAACTTAATATCTACTACTTAATACCTGTAATTAATATTAACTACTGAATACTTAATACTAAACACAGAGTACTTATTACTGGATATTTAATATCAAACAAAAAAAACACTGTATACTTAATACGAAATAATTAACTCTTAGTACCTAATACTTAATTCCCAATTAATACTTATTACAAAATACTTAATATCTAATACTCAATACTTAATAATAATTGGTACTTAGCATTTAACTCTCAACACTCAGCACTTTGTATATTGAGTATTTAGTGCTGAATACCTAATACTTAACGCCAAGGCCGTAGCTAGGATTAAATTTTGAAGGGGGTTTTCCACGAACGCCCATGGGGATCCTCCTGGGCTCAATAAAAAAAAACAATTTGTAATGAATAATATTATTTATTTATTAATATTAATATTATTAATAATATTAGTTAATAATAATAATACTAATACTAGTATTTATTTATTAAATAAATAATTAAAGCAACAATTAATTAGAATTTCGGGGGGGTGTGAACCCCCAAATTCATCCTAGGCTATGTTGGATAAATTTTCTGTAATATGTACATAAACGATAATTAGAAGAGTTTTCGCCTTAACGTTATAGAACCCAAACAACTCCTCAGCTTACACTTGAAAATGTAACTTGAGCCATTTATAAAATTATAAAAAATTAATTATTGTTCTTATTAAAGATCTTATAAAATTATCCAAACACAGATTTTATTATATTTACTACAAAGGATAAATTGGTAATACTAATAAACATTATTAGTATTGTAATCAATTATTTTATAAAGGAAAAGTTTTCAGAATAAAAGGTAATGAAATGATTAACGAACAAAATGTATCTAGTTATTTATTTACTGGTGGAATAATTTTTTTTGCACGACCGCCAGTAAAGTTGGCACACTACAACTCCTTATTGTCAGTGTCAAAAACTGACAATTATAAATATTTGCAATAAATTTGATGTATCAATTTATAAAGCTGTACCTATCGCTGTTATAATGAATTCATGATATGCACTTATGGTCTTCATTTCATCTTATGAACTTCATTTTCTAATCTACCGTCAATAGTTCTTTTTTATTATTTTCTTTAAAATATATAATATTTAATTTTCTGTAAACTATGCTGATTTCTTTTTAAGGTACTCTCATTTGCTATCTAAATTATCATAAAAATAAATTTTTGAGTATCAATTTCTGTTTTTAATTAGTGTATTGAGTTACTTCAAAGATTTCTTTTACAAAAATTTTGAAATTATATGCTGCAACATCACGTTCATGTTTTGTAAATTCTTTTCTCTCGTTCTCTAAAGTAATTCATAGTCACTTATGCATTTTTACAACTTGGATTAACCACTTTCAGTGATGTATGAGACTTTATTTTGATGTACAGTGTTTGCCACTATTCCAAGGGTGGGTAGCTCGAAAGGCATGTACAGAGTAGTCAAATTAAATAGACTTTTGTACTGTTTACTGTTTAGATAAGTATAATATTGTATTATACATTTTTTTTAAAATTACTACAATAAGAAAGAAAACAATAACATTAGCTTATACCTATAAATGAATTACCTTTGTTTTATGATAAATTGAAATTGAATTTAACTTTTTTTGTTCTTAGGTAATTAAGGAGTTATCATGTCTATTTCAAAAGCAATAAAAGCATTCACAATGTCCAAAATTAAATATTAACTGCAATCAACAGTAAACATCACATGATTTTTTTCTAAGGGATGTTGAACAAATCAAAAAGATGATGGAAATCAATGAAGTTAATAAGAGAAAAAAAGAAAATCAGGGTGGCTTTTTCTCCTTATGATTTTTTTGCAGCTTGTCCAATTTTACCTTCAGTAATCTTAAATAAAATCAACAAACTACTCTTACTTATATCACTAAAAGATTCGATTTTGTTAATGTGCCCCTTCAATTTTTTGTTTTATACACTTAATCTTTTAGGGCAACTATTGCAGGATGTTACGTACCTATACCTTTTAATTGCTTTTCAATTCTATGATTAGCGACCGAGAAATCTGGTGGGTTGATTTTATTAGGTACTAGTGAAAAGACATTTAAGTCTATCACAAAAGTTGTTTTAAATTGCTTTACTTGACAGATATTTGTTGAAAAGATCAGGGTTCTTCTGAAGAAATCTTATTAGCTAGTTTTTCAGATCTATCACTGCTTAGTAGTAGGTATAACTACTGTAATCAGTTGACTAGCAACAAATCAATTTGATAAATACATGAGGGCTTGTGTGTAGTTTAAAAATAGATAATGGATTTAGAATTTAGAATAGAAAATGGATTTATATCAAATGATTTGGTCGGTCAACTGTAAAATAAGTTCACAAATACAATTAAATAGTAACCGATTCCTAAAATGTCAACTGCATTAATACATTACACAACATTGATATACAATCACTTTTTTGTCGAACCATATCTCGAGTTTCAAAATATCTTAACAGTTTTTGTTTTGATGGAAATGTATTTATTGTTATGCATTGAATTTTAATAATAGAACTAATGTAGTTAAATAGCAATAACATTGTAATTGACACCTTAATTGGAAGATAAATTTTATTATAAGTGAGGTTATGCTACATTAAGGTTTTATTCAACTCCATAAGCAATAACAAAAGAATGGGGGTTTTGTTTTTCAAACACTTTTATATTTATTGAAAATTACAATTTAGAAATTAACAAATACATTGATATGAATTGTTTAAATTCAATGAATTGTGATTTATAAATAAGCAGGTTTAAATTTATTAATATTCTAACCTACATTATGTTAACAACCGTCAAAACAATAACCCCCTTTCCCGCCTTTGACCCTTTTTTGGATTGTTTTATAATTGAAAGTTGGTCTTCCTGCCTGTCATGTGCTCATATCATAACAGTGTGACAACCGTGACAATTATCAAATACGCTAGAAATGTACGTAAACGTATGTAAAAACGCAACTTTTTAGGGAAGATTTGCCTACGATAACTGATTTGAATTTCAAATTCTATAAAGTGCAATTGAATTATGTGTTACGAATAATTTATAAAATATTTACATCTTTAAAATTATAAGATTAGATATAAGAATTAATTTGATATGGTGCAATTTATTCAACAGTTTTATCTGTGCATATATAACAGAAACATATTTTTATCACTGACGTTGAAATCGTAAATCAGACATATCATAAGTGGCTAAAAGATTGTATCTCTGAATTATTTTTTAAATATTTACTAATATGACAACACGGTTAAATACCCACCTGTTGTATCTTATACTGTCATTATTATGTAGTTTGGAATGGGAGATAGCCAATGGTTTTGGTAAGCAGTGATAATTTAATGAAATATTGTAAATGTAATTTGACTTCTTTCAGAATGGCCATTCTTAAAGAAAACTGATGGACCTGCAAGAAACTGGCAAGGAAAGTGGTTTCCCCAATCACCAGATAAAGCAGTAGATGATAATCCTCTTGTTGACTATTCTGGTGGGGCACATCATGATTTATCAAATCCTAAGCATGGTATTAACATGGGTATACCATCACCTCATTGTGACGATGGAAAAGTAAATTAAAAGTGTACTTTAGAAATTAAGTTAATGGGAAATGTTCTGTTGTAGGTTAATATCACACTAGATTGGGATAATTCTCCAATTAATTATACATGTTATGAAAATAAACGTGCATATTTGCCTAATCTAAATGTGCACCCAATTATTCACTGTGATCCGATACCAAAGGCATATGTGGTAAGTTAGTTATTATTTTTTAGTAAAAACTAAAATTAGGAATATTAAACTTTCATTTATTTAATGAATCTTTAATTTTCTAAAATTTACAAAATGACCACCTGTTGGTATCTTATTCTTGTTTTCTGCTTTTGTTTTGTAACACCAAATTAATGCAGCAGTGTAAGGCAACAGGTGTCAAGTTGTAATGAAGTTATTTAGAATGTACTTGACTACCAGAATTATTATTTTAAACAACATTAAAATGCTAAAGAATTTTTTTTTATGCTAATACATCTTTCGTTATAAATTTAATAATTTATAAGTTAAATCGGACTCTAAAATAAACAATTTTTATCTAATTTAACTGACTTTGTATCTCTTACAGTTTTCAAGATCTCTCCAGTGTAGCGAATATAATAATTAATAAGAAAGTCTGCATACAATTAAAAATCATTATACCACTGAGTTTTATTTATTAAAATACAAATTAGCATTTAGTTAGTTTTTTGTTTTTTTATTTATTTGTTTTATTCCCTTGTTTCAGGCTCCTCATAGATGTATGGACACGCCAATATTTTATGAAGATTCTATACCTACTTAGTAAGTTGACAAATCACAACGCATTGATTATTTATTTATTATTAAATATAGATCAAGTAGTTTATATTCACTATTCTAGTGGAACGCATAGGCCATTATGGCCAAAATATGGGGAATATTTATTCCTACCAAAACAGCGATGGATACATAATCTTGAACATGGAGCTGTTGTAATGTTATATCATCCATGTGCAAATGGGTTGGAAATCCAATTACTAAAGAAGTTAGTAAAAGGATGTCTGTATAGACATGCTATTACACCATATACTCTATTACCGCCTGAACGAGTAAGCCACTTTACTTTTTTTGGGTTTTTGTTTTCCTTCTTAATGCATAATGTTATTTTCAGCCGTTTGCGCTAGTAGCATGGGGAAATCGTTTAGAAATGTCTAAAGTGGTGCCAAAATTAGTAATAAATTTTATAAGAAACATGGCTCTTAAAGCACCAGAACAAAAGTCTGAAGATGGTCAATTTGACTTTGGATTAATAGAGCATTCTAAAGTAGTATCCGACCAAGATGATAACAATTTGTGTCCAAATTTTAAATAGCTTCCTATAACTATGATAAGACCAGCAACGATTTAAGACCTAAATGTGTATTACTGTGTCAATTAAGCTCTCATATTTATTTATGAATCTCTTTAAATGATCGCTTTGAAATAAAGTATATTTACTGCTCAATTGTTGTTAAAGTGCATCTTTAAAATTAAACTCCCAATCAAAGCAAGTCAAATTGCAGTTTTGAGAAAAATTAATTATAAACTTACATTAAAACCTTTTGTAAGCTATTGTGATAACAAAACAAGTCATACTTTTACAAGAAAGGCTATAAGAATACAAAATCAGCAATTATTGCTAAGTGGTGTAAATCAACATGAAAGTCACTTGTGCAAGATTTATCGCAAGTAACTTGCCAGTGTATCTCCATTTTTACGTAGATGGTGATCTCCAAAAGCAAAATCAACCAAATTTATGCCAAAGACCTATTTTGTATTTCTGTCAGGATTCATGAAGCAAAATTAGAATCTCACCTCTCCTCTAATTGTTGAACTTGAACAAACATATTGTTGCATATACAAATTACTCCAAAATAACCAATGATTGAAACTTACTGAATTGCAGTTTAAAAATTTGTATTATGAAATAAAATCGAAAAATCTCTTCTCTGATTCAGGTAACAATTTCAGGCATGCCGAGTTATGTGTTTAAGAAATGTTTTAGTACGAAGAAGAATTTTAAAGCTCCTTTCTTTTGTAATCAACTAAGCAATTTACAACTTCCAATAATTTCTTCAAGATAGTGTTAACGGCAAAATGGTATCGAGGTTTTCTGTTTAATTTTTACCATAGAATAACGTACTGAAGTTTTTTCTGCCACTTCCTTTACACTCTGTATAAGTTAAACCAGCACCTGCATGACCGTCTGTATAGCAGAGATTCTTTTTCTCCAATTTTTTGAAATGCAAATAGAGTTTCCAAACATCACATTATTTAAAATAGAGATAAACTGATAGAGTAAATTCTTGGTGATTAGACAAGTATTCTTTCAAATAGAACCTACAGTTGATTTGTCTTAGTTATGGAGTTATAGACTTTGAAAGTTACGTGTAGATATGTTAACTTTCAAGAGTATTATCCAAGAAGAAGAAAGAGAAACTTGAGACTTGATGGCTAATTTTATAAATGAAGTATCAAACAAATCCATGGTTTAAACAATGACAGATAACGTCATTGTCAAATCGCGGCTTTATTTGAAACTTGTTTATAGAATTAGCTCAATGTGTCTCAGTTACATAGTACACCCTGTATAATTGGAAGTAAGCTTAGAGCCCCTAATCTTTGCTTAGAGCATCTGAAAGCCAATTCTCTATAACTTTTCTTTAATAAGTATTTTTGATATTTTGCAGTCAACTTTGAAGGATGATTACTCCATAAGACCATAACTAAGATGAATAGACTAAAAAATAAAATTGTACAACTCACTCCCACTTCAACACACTATAAAAACTTTAAATTCATACTTAATAGCAATGTAAAAATTCTATAGAGAAGAAATCATCAAATTAGATAAATTCTATCCACTAAAGTTTTCATACCATTTTGTAAATGGTGAATAGTCTGTGTTTCTCTGTGACTTTAGTAACATTAACGATTTCTGCTATAAAATAGTACACAATTTAGCACCAATACACATGAGCAATATGGACAAGGGTTTGCCATAAGTGTGTAGGATCCCTTTGGACAAGTTATTGTAATAGCTATGAATATGCTAACAAACATGTATTTTATTGAAAATATTTCTTAAGTACTGCGTTTACAATTAAATTTTGATGTATTATACCTAATTACAATAAATTTATTATAATTATAGTTAGGATCTATTTGAAAAAATACTTGTCCACTCATTATGAATTTATCCTATCAGTTTGTTAGCATTTTTTGTTAATCTTGGAAAAGTTTTAGAAATCCCTTGGTGCCTTCTGCTGCTCACCTAGCAACCAATAAGAATTAATTGTAAAAGCACAAATGTAATCAATATTACTTTTTTATATGCTATTTCTAACAGAGAAGAGATGAACTTAACCTCTTTTTTGTAACAAGAATTGTCAAAGATTGAGGTTATGCTTGTTATATTGATTGAAACGGGTCTTTCAGGTTCAAAGATCTAATTGGCTGTTTAGATAGAGGCCATTATCACTTGAATTCATGTAATAATGTAGGGCCTTATAAAACATTTTTTAAATAGGCAATTCAAATCAATTTTTTGCACTCTTAAGAATCAGTTGATTTTGACACAGAGAAGGCACCTCTTGCTTGTCATTACTTGTGTGAATTCTATTCCAAAAACTGGAAAAATGACTGGTAGGCTTACCTTTTTTGAAATATTCTCAACGAAAGTCTGTCTGTACGTATGTCTGTCCACATTTTTTGTCAAATTTTGAAATGTTGACTTCAGATTTGGATTCTACATCAAAAACTAAAGACAACATGATATCTTCGTTTTTTGATCTCTTCAGGAACATGGTCAAAATGGCCGCCAAAGTTTGAAAAAAGTAACAAAATAGGAGTTTGTTGTGGTTATGCTTTGCATTCCCAGATGTTTTTTATTTAAATGCGACTCCAGCATCTGCAGCAATAATGCCGGTTATGTAATTTTATGTGAATTAAAAGAATGGACTGGTTTCCAATTCTTTTCTTATTTCATATCTGCTCAAGAAAATACATAGAATAAAGCACGTCTTTTAGTTTAGCTGAAAAAGATTTATTTCAGTAATACTTTGAAAATCGCGAATGTTTCCGGAAAGAAACCCCAACCCATCCGGTAAGACAAAACTGGCAATATTGACTAACGAGATACTTAATTCTGTTAGTAGTCTTGGCCACAAAACAACAACAGCTGTATGAACAGTTGAAGGTTACGCAGGTGCAGGCAACATTAAAATGAGTTAATTATACTACACAAATTCTCTGAATTTACATTACTAATTAAAAAAAGTTATGTGATTTTTGTAGCAAAAGCTATCAATTATGTTGCTAATACAACACATACTTTCTCTTCATAATAAAAAAAACCGCCATATCTTTGAATGAGGAAACCAGCCCATTTCCAGGTATTTTTGGGGTTAAGCAGTTAGGTTAGAAGCTGTTGTTGAACTTATAATCATTTAAAATAAAAGGCACTCAAGCTGCACCAAAAGAAAGTACAACTAATTAATAATAAATATTGAATTTAAATAACAGCTTAATGCTTGAATGACGCACAAATTAGAGTTGATACATGCTGTGGTGCCACCTGCGAGAAAATCGGCATGTTTTCTGCAGTACAACTAAGATCAAGAATGAGGAGTTACTTTATGGTCATAGTGTGTGCTGGTGGCATGCAGCTGGCCACATGTGCACTAAAACTTATAAAATAATTATTTCAAAATATGATGGCACAAAAAATTTGTAAACTCTTTAATTTGAAATGTTTGCTTATGCACACAGTTACATGTCACCTGCAGCTTTAATCTTCCCCTCACATTTACCGTGTAACTCTATAGTTTAATAACTTTGCCATAAGGGTAGATTGACTACAACAGTTGCCACCTGAAAAAATACTTATCTATACACCGTTCACGATGTTTATGGGTCGTAATAGGCCATGCTTTCATTTTGTTGGGTTGGAAGTGTTTTTTTTTTTTTTTTGAAAATTGCCGTACCTGCGGCTGTATTTGGTACCGTAGCACGATCGAAAATTTTGTATAAATGTTTAGTACCAATTGTTTTGTTAAAAAGAAATCAAGTTTTTCTTATATTTGCAGTTACAAAAAAAGACAACTGCATGGGGTCACTGTCATAAAATCATAACCTTAAAGTACATTAAGCATTAATAAGATTCTACAAGTCGAGTTAACAGATAAACAGCCCGGTTTACAATACTTAAACTGTCACCCACAAACATCGTGAACGCTGTATATGTATTGTCTGAGGAAAAAGTCCTGACTCACTCATATTTTAAGAATATCTGTATTCGCATTCGCATTAATAATAAAGTTATAATGAAAAGTCATGCCCCACTCAAATTCGCTTGTTTAAAGAGATACTGGAAAAGTCCTCAACTACTTGCTATAAAAACAAAAGCACATTAAGAAACAAAAATGAAATATATACCTTCCAGCCACAAATAGTTTATTGATGAACTGTAACATTTTTATAAAAATTGAAGAAATTTTCAAGTCAGGACTTTTTACTCAAATACTAATCATCCTAAATCTATCCCGTTAGTATATGCAGTTTTCTGTGTTATTCATTTGTGAATACATCTTTCTCAAATACATTTAGTGGGTAATTAATTTCTAGAATGTAGAGCACCAAATGAATTCGTTTCTTTTGCCGTTTTCAAAACCATAATTACCAACAAAGATAAAAAAGAGTATTATCATCAAAACACCTAACTAAATGCACAATGGCAGTAAAATACTATTTTTATACCAAATGATTTTTTAGTGACAACAGAAGTGATGGGTAACAAAATAATGATATAAACTCAAAAAGAAACAAAACTGATGATAAATATTTTAATCAAAGGATTTCTACATTTAAAGACTAATTTATTATTACTTTATTTTAATGATCATCAATCATTTTACAGAATTTTGTAACAATAAAGGTAATTTTAAATTCCAATTATTTAATTTATATGCTAAATTAGTATTGCAATAATAATAATTGTATAGAAAATTACTAATTTGGAGTTTACGATCGCATCGACATAACTACAGATTTTTACAAAATTGAGTTAAGTGCACAGTGACATACTATATAGTAAAGATTTCAAAGTTACAGATGTACAGTTCTTTCCTGGTTATGTTCCTCTGAACTTTGAGAGTTTCCAGTAAGATGTATTTGTAACTATAGATGTTACTGTGACTAACCTGCAACAGGTATATTTTCATAACCTCAAAATATTCACCACAAAGTGTACACATCTGCATTTTGTTTTGAGTAGCATGCAGTGATATAGTAATTTCTTTTCTTAAAAAAAAGTTTTACTGCAAAATATTTTTTATTGCAAAGGACAACCCATTCTGATTAAAACTTTATTTCCAGATACAAAAATGAAACTAATCTAAAAAAAACATATCCACTCTTTGAACCATTTGAAGTCTGCTAAATGTGCTATTCTATCAGATATTGGGGGTTTTCATAGCTAAACTATCAAGTAGATCAGAGTTATGCCAATTTAAAGGCTAGAAAAATGTACTTTAGTGAGATCCCAAGCCTCCAAAGCGCAATGCTATTTCTAAAACATATGCTGATATTAGATTAGAAATTAAATATCGATTAAAATATTTTGTTGTATAAAATCCATTACGGTTGTAGATTTTACGGTGGAAATTGTTTCTATGCATACAGATGACAGCCACTTTGGAGATGCATGTGACAAACTGGCAGAACACAGTAGGTATAATCAGAACAGAATCTTGAAGCACAACTGGAAAAAAGGTTCAATATTGACTTTATAAATCTTTAGAATGACTTAAAAACTTACCAAATCTGAATCCTTAGCTCTTTTAAATGTCCAGTCTTGACAGGACAGGACAAGTTATACTGCAGCTGCATCATCAGTGTGATAGTTGTTTACAGGCATGAAGCAGAAAAAAGTATCCCAATAACAGAATATGAGATTTATAAATACCCACCTGGCAATTATATTCTTGGAGTGTGCAAGTATAATAAATAATAGCAACAACTTCTCAACAGCATCTCTAGATATAAAACTTGCAATTTAGTTGTGATCAAGCTGGTTATGGAAAACTTGCAAAAACAACTTACCCTACAAACTCATTTCCTTAGACCTCATTCTTAAATACAATAAACTTTAAGTAATGTATCGTTATACTTCATAGAATTTTGCTCTGTGTAAAAAACAAATAAATATTGGCAAAGCTTTATATTTTATAGGAAACAGAAGGAAATTACATATTTATTTTTCAGAGTTCTTTTAAAATTAGAGTCAAAGTCTTTTTTGGAAGATATTTATATTTAAACTTCCAGTTCCAAATGTACATTATACAGATTTTTGAATGAATTCTCTAATTTACAATAGGTACAACTCTGTAAGATGACGCTTGTTAACGCAGGGAATGCTTTCAACACAATCACAACATTATTTTTTTTATACACCTACAAATAAAATTCGTACTCTATATATTATTGTCTAATATATTAACGCGCACTTAATAGAAAAATGAGGAGTAGTTTACAATTAGTGTATTTACAAGAGACGAACACAAGTGACGTGATTTATAGGGTGATCTTACAGAGTTAGTGCACGTTCAAAAATTTCATTTTTTTACATTTAACGAGGAGCGAACACAGACACAAGGGTGCAGCTAGCTAAGAAGGTCACAACACACGAGTGAGGGTCTACGTGACCCCCAATACTGGGTTAATAAAAATACTCTCAGCAACACCAAAACCACTTTCTCCCAGTATCAAGAGTTACGGCTTTAACAATACCTTCTGTTAGTGTACAATTATTTCTAGTTTTCCTAACAACATTTACAACTGTCAATGTGAATGATGAAACAGATTAATTGTATATAACAGGGGGTGGGGTTAGGTGGGGGAAGTTGGCATATACAGCTAATACAATAAATAAAAAATAAAACGCGATACAATATTTAAATTTATTATAAAACTTGTATCAGCTGATATACCTATCACGGCTCTTTTGCTCCCATAATCATCGACATATTCAGCTTGAAAGCATTCTTTTTTTTTAGTTTTTGGGGTAAATAAAGCACAGATGCACTAATAGCTGGATTATTTCATATAGCAGTGCAAGTTACAGTTTTATAATATTGTTATTAATAAATATTAGCAGTTGTAACTATAATAAATTTCCATTCATTCCTAGTTTTTTAAAAATTAGAAAACGTTAACAAATTTCTCAGGATGTAATAATGATGACAATAATAATAATAATAAAAAGACTTATTTTAACTACAAACTCTTTTTGTTAAATATCACACCAGTTTTTGTTTTAAAAAACTCACTTTTCAACAAGATAATTAAAAGGCACTTGCTATTATGAATTATGGAATGTGATTCTGATTTCTTTGCACAAAATATTGCTAGGTCAAAGTCGTAAGGATCTACTTTACTTTTATTTACAGAAAATCTAACCTTATATTTTTACATAAATCGAGTAGTACTTGTTTTCTAGTTCGTTATGTTTTGGCATTTTTAACATCTTATTATAATTATTGGTTGACAAATCCATTATGCTTTGCTTATACCCAAACAGTGAAAAAGTAGAATTCTAGAAAATTCATTAGGCAATGATTTTTATCAAGATCAAGGTGGGAATAATAATAATAATAATAATTTTTACACTAATTCAATTCTTAGTTCCCTTATGCCCCCACCAATCAGTTGATAAAGATTGTGACTCATTAACAGATATGTAGACCAATAGTTTTCTCTTAAATGACATCAGTCATGCTTAATCGTAATAATCACGTTTGCTTTTTTACACTCATGTTTTTTGAAATATCTTTATCTCTAAATTTTGTTGTATATTACACAGTTATAAAAATTATTGGTGTTTTTTGGTAATTCTCTTTAAATGCCTACTACTAAACTGTGTGCTAACCAAGTACATACAACAGCAATGTTATTTGATGATTTTCTGCACCAGCCACCATTCTTCAAAGTTTTTGTTTGTTTGAGAAAGGAAAACACAAAATTAAAAGATCGATAATGTAAACAAGAAAAGCTTATTCTGTGCAAGAAAAATTATTAAATTGCTTGATCTATTTGGCATAATAGCAAATGCCTTCTTTACATAAATTAATTTCATATAATAAGTGCAATTTTCTGCATTTGGTTTTTTAAGTGGCAATGATTATTGGAGGCTTTTAACATTTTATTGTTGTTTTGTATATATCTTCATATATAATAATTATTAAAATCAATTAATCAGTGTGTATTTTTTTATTAGGTTGTGAACACAGATGCAGAACACCACTTAATAACAGCCTAATTGCCTACATTTTTAATATCTCAGACACTATAAGATAAAAAATCTTTAACTAGATATTATAATATAACGGTTAATCTCACTTTTTCGCATCAACACTCAGAGATGCAAGAAATTTAATTAGGTACATATTATAATTTAAAGAGTTCCAATTGAATTGACATGTATAAGTTGAAAGTTAACTGGTGCTACTTCGCTAATCCAGATGGCTCACTGGAACTATCTATATTTTAAGTCCAGTATAAAATTATCTACATACACAAATACGTTTATGACGAAAGACTTATCTTTATATTCACTTTATAAGAGATCTTTGAAAGCCTACATAATTTGAAAACACATTTGTAACAAAATTATAGGGCTCTTTACACAAGGGTTACATGTACAGTAAGCGGAAGACAGGGAGGTGTCAGCACAAACAGACGTTTAATCTGTAGAATTTCGAAGAGTCTATCACAAAATTTCTACAGCATTAAACGTCTGATTATCAAGTGTTTCTTCTTTTACTATTATAATTTATTCAGACAGTAGAACTAGGGTCTTAATTGTAGGTAATCTCTAAGTCACATCACATTTTACTTGAACTCTTCACTTTCTTGAAAACAATTCACAAACAACAAAACTGGTACCAGAACAAATTTTTACTTCTATTCATTACTTAGAGATGTAGGAATTACTGATATTTGATATGGATGTAATCTTAGAAATTATGGATGTGCAACACAGGAGGGTGAGGTGTAAGCAGGTACTATGGAAATTTGTCTCAAAAGTGAAAACTTTAGGCCTCTCAAATTCTACTGATTGTGCACCTCTCTATCAAAAAACAATACTAGCTAGTTACCTAAACTTAACTACTTTTATTTTTTTGCCTATTTTACTAATAACTCGTATTTCGATTACACAGTTTTTGTGACTTTTCTCGTAGCTACATCGTTACGTAAAACGCCATTGTAATTCAAAATAAATAACCATCTCAATGTACATCAAGAATATCTTCAAAAAAATGGCACTTGGAAACATTTCTGCCATTCTTTCAAAGTTGAACTATTAAATCCTCATAATTGTACACTACTAATATGCAACACGCAGTAAATTTTTAAACCGAAACGTAACATTATTTTTTTATCACACATTTCGGAACCCAACTCCATAACATTATTGCTACAATATGTAAATAAATCTACATTTTTTTCCCTTGCTAAAAACCACCTATATATACTACTAAAGTAACAACAAAACATCCGCATTAAAAGTTCTGAAGTATTAACGTAAGTAATTCTGTAAAAGAAAAGTATTTGGAAAAACGACTGAGTTGAGCAGCCAAGAGGTTCTGTCGGCTGAGTTTGGTTGCTTGACTGTTTTTCACATCTGTTAAAGAAACCACAATTTAATTAAGTAAAAGAATTAACTTTAAGTAAATTATAAGAAATCAAATGTGCAGTAAGGATTAATCTTCCATTTAGGTATGTAATATATAGTGTGGTTATAAAAAACATCAGTCAACATATATGGAAATCAAAATCTTTTGTTTATTAATTGCTAGAGAATCATACCTAAAATGGAAATCAGAAAATGTGCACCTCTTATAGAAATTATCTTAATTAGTACTAATAAACAAGATTTGCTCAATACTAATTAACTGACTTTCAAAACAAATTGTTCTACAGGATTGAGCAACATTGTTCAAATTATTTCGATTCATCCCAACTCTCAAGAATAGTGCAATCTTCAGGCATTTACAGTATCACAGAATGCTTTAAAGTCTTTTGAGAGCATAGGTATTGGCTACTTTTACCAAATTCATGAGCAAAATTTATCAAATGCACTCTTGTGAAAATTTGCAATGAAATGTTTTTCTACCATTGTTGTTTACCAATTCAGTTAGCTTCAGTTGCTTTATTAGTAATAATTTTTTTTCAACAGCCAAACAGTTGCCTTTGTCTAAAAAGTACTTGAAGATGTTAATTGTAGTGTGATTACATTTAACATTTGATTTTTTTTTTCAAAAATTAGATAACTCAGCAAATTCAAAGATGGTTTTCAATTTATCAATATCAGAAATATTTTCAGCCCATCTCTTTTTTCCCATTTGCAATGTCATGTTCATAATGTAACTGTCTTTTTTTTTTTTTCCATTTTCTAACCTTCTAATCAGCGATGAAATGATCCACCACTTTCTATATCTTTTACTTATCTTTAGGTTCATTCTACATCTTTTATTTTTAGTTCGTTCTTTTTTCCTTAACAAGATCTCAATGTTCACCAAAAAAAAAAAGATTAACAAAGATACTCTATGGATACTTGTTTAGAACACAGATATTTCTATTTTGATTTGTTTGCACAAGGTTTTCACTTTAATTTCTTTTCAGAAATGTTCAAACTTCCTACAAATCATATATTTCATTCCCTTCGAGAACTTTTTTTAATGATATTGTTTAGTCTTTTTTAGGAGTTACTTTTTCTAAAGAAGCTTTAGTAGCTTTTTTTCTTGAATCTTGATTTCAACAATCCTAAAGTACTAAAATACACTGAATCTTGGGATCAAATTTTGTACAAGACTATTGAGACTCGTATGAGCCAGGTTTTTAAATCAGGCTTTGGGCTTTTCAAATGTACATATAAGGTCTCACAAGTTAATACTTCTTCTTGGCCATGGATCTTGGATAAATGATCTAGTCATTGTCAGAAGACCTATCAATGGCTATAATATTAAGCATTCCTAACCCCATCTTGTTGGGAAATGGCAAGTATTTGTGTACCTCATGATTTTTTTTGCAATGGAATGAAGGAAGTTAAGAATTGTTTAATATAATCACATTACTTAATGTTTCGAGTTTTCTCCTGATGCAAGGGTTTTGCACTCATCAGAATGTTTGCAATGATTTGTATTGATGCTTCATTGCTATGCTACATCTCATTTAGAGCCAATTTCACCATTTCAAACAGCTTAAGCTATAATTTTGGAAATCCATTGATATTGTCTCTTAAACATTGCATTTCAATTTTGTAGCCTGAAAAAGATTATTTCATAATATATTTCTAAATATACACACATTTCACTTATATGTTGCATCCTCCTCTACTATTTTGCTGTTTTTATGGTTAATCTGTACTCTGTATGTTGGACATCAAGTGAACGCCATATTTTTGCAACTTTTGTTGATATTTTCCTCCAAACCCTAAGCATCTGTTCTTGTGATCTAACTGTTATACATTGTCTAGAAAACTCTTTCTTACAAATGGCCCAAAACTGCTCAATAGGCTTAGCTTGGGGAACTTTAGCAGCATTTTTTTCTTTGCATATCATATATGAGATTTTATTCCTCAAGGTACCTTGTAACACTTACCATGTTAGGTCAGAACACTCTATTTTCTATACCATAATTCATTTTTATTATTTTTTGCTTTAAACACTACTTTAAAATTACTGCAGGAGACACTTTCCCATCTTAAGCAAGTGCTTGATGAATGAAATATTTAGCAAAATGTTTACTAGTCTTCTCGGTCCTATATTTAATATGAATATCTTTTCTGTTTATATGTGTGTAAAATTCTCTACCAGGAACATTTTGAGGATTACAAGGTATGTAAGTTTCATCATCAATTACAATTAATTTATTCTTTGAATGTGGAAAGTTTTGCTTTTTATTAACTGCTTTTCATTATAATCAGGAACCTTTTTTGAGTTTCTGAATGTAACCAGGGCCACCTAAATGTCTCGGGCCAGCTACATGGCTAACGCGAGGCATAAAGTGGAGGGGATAAAGGCGGTTGCTTCTCTGCATTGAGGATGCTATTATGATATGCAATTTCATTTTTCTTAATTATAGGGATGATCATAATTGACAAATGAGAAATTGTCGTTATCAGTTTTAATGCTGATTTACTTAGGAATTGATTAACTAATTCATTAAGTTATTTTATTAAATTGTAAACTATAGAAAACTTTTTACATTATTTGTGAATGGGTATATTTTGGTTTGAATATAAGCTGTTTTTAAAAGAAATAGTAACAGAAAAACTTTCAAAAACGGTGTGTTAAAGGTTTTAAATAACTGATTGGTTTATGACCGTGTTCCGGGCCTTAGAAAACAATTTCTCAGTTATATTTAAAAGAAATTGACAGAGGTGCTTTAAAATACTCCCAGCAATGGATAGTTAATGTGCTAGTAATGGTGTATAAACTTCATTGTTTTAATAAGTGAAATATACCAAAAAGTGTTCTTGAATGCTACAAATCAGACCCGTTTGTACTTCTTTTAGATAAATAAATAAATAAATAAAAATAAATCAACGCAAACTTTTATGTAAACTTAGATTAGACAGACTATTGCAAAGACTTTGTTTTAAATTGTGAGTGTGGAAAGTCAAATGTGAATAAATGCATATTTATTTCTTTGAATATACTTCTAAATAATTATTATAGAAAAAACAAAACAGACTTTAACAACCGGCATCAAAATAAACCGAAGAATTGCAAATTAAATACTGTTAGCCATAATTAAATTAAAGGTACGACATATTTATTATTTTATTTTCATTCCGTATGTTTATTTATTATATAATTACATCATTAAAATTAATATATTAAATATTAGGAATTGTCTGTTTTCTAGGTTACTACAAAAATGCAAAACGCTTATCAAACAACACATAAGCAAATACAAACTTCCATTTTTCTTATCTAGGTAACAAAATTAAATAACTTAAACTTACTGTAAGGCATTATTATTAAGAATTTGTTATTATCTTTATGTATTAATTACATAGTTAGACTATTATCTGTTCATGTTTAAGGTATGTATAATATTGTTTGTATTGAATTCTAAAGTTACGTTTAATTTCTAACAATTTCGTGTGTAAAGTCTCTATTAAGCAGAATTTTGACTTATTCTTTAAATATTTACTTGGTTACTTATTTTCAGTTTAATATTTTGTAAAATTCACATTAATTAGCGTATTATTTTATTTTATATTCAGTTCTGGCTAAATAATGCTGTAATAAAGATAACTTTGCATGCATTCTAGTAGCAAAAGCCCGCCTGAATCCTCACCACCACGGTAGACGTGTAGCTGGCCCGAGACATTTAGGTGGCCCTGATGTAACCCTAGGATTCATATCAATACTGTTTTTTCACAACTCTTATTACCATGTTATAGCACCAACTAATGGCTTAGGTGTACAATGCACTGCACATTAAGGCCCATGCCATACATAGACTATACGTCCATGCCACACATGGACCAGAATAGATAGTCCATGCTAATGGAAAGTTAATCTTGCCAAAACTCTACAATCTCAACAACCACGTGTAAACTAAAAACCGTAAAGCAATCACAAACTGGCCAGGTGTAGAATACGGATTACATATGCATGCACTTTAAAGTCATACTTAGTCTACGATGTTATACAGTGTATCCAAGATAAGGATGCACAGCTTGGGGATCTTGGAAACGGTAAGAGATACAGCATCGCTTAAATGGGATGCAAGTTGGCTAATTATAGGACCTTTTTGTTGACGTTTGCAAAATCTAGATATCTTGGATAGTTTCAGACATATTTAAAAAAAAAAGTAAATTTCTCGATTTTTGTTATTTTTTCTTTTATTTATTTGAAGAGATATCAGAAAACTAAAACCACTTTTTCATTGCCACGTTTTGTTTTCTATTAAAATACGCTAACAAAATTCCTGTACGTTTTGGTTTCGAGTAACCATCATCAACCTCATTTTTTTAAATAGGAGGAAAAACAATTGAAAATTGTTTTGAATAGCCCTTTTTGTCACGATTCTAATGATGTAAACATGATAGGGTTACTTTGGTTTTGATTTTTTTGTGTTGAACGCTGCTGTGACCAACTGTAATAATTGCTGTTCATCTTCAAAATTTTGATTGAGCACATGATTCTTGACATAACCCCAGAGGAAAGAAATCTAACGGTGTTAGATCAGGTGATCGTGCAGGCCAGGGTACTGCAGAATGCATTAATTTATAGCATAAGAAATCAAAATAACCCTATCATGTTTACATCATTAGAATCGTGACAATAAGAGCTATCCAAAACAACTTTCAATTGTTGTTCCGCCTATTTAAAAAAAATGAGGTTGATGATGGTTACTCGAAACCGAAACGTTGTACAGGAATTTTGTTAGGGTATTTTAATAGAGAACAAAAATTGACATTGGAAAAGTGGTTTTAGTTTCCCGATATCTCTTCAAATAAATAAAAGAAAAAATAATAACGAAAATCGAGAAATCTACTTTTTTTTTAAATATCTCTGAAACTATTCAAGATATCTAGATTTTGCAAACGCCAACAAAAAGATCCTATAAATAGCCAACTTTCATCCCATTTAACCGATCCTGTATCTCTTACTGTTTCCAAGATCCCCATGTTGTGCATCCTTATCTTGGACACACTGTATACCCAATAACTGACGTCATAATGATGCCTTATAAGTAAAGTTGATATATCAAGTGCTAGAGTGATACTTTCAGTTACAATAAAAATTCAAGAAATTGCATATGGCATTGTTCTTTAGCGTTATGTTTAGCACAAAAGTTGTTTCTTGCTTTTTGTGGGAATCAACAATATGGAATTTGTAATTATAGAATTTGCTGAGTTATCAGGCTGTAGTTTGACCATGGTAAATAATAACTGGTTGACGACTAAGAATTCAGCAAGAATTTTCTATAATATCAAAATGACGTCCTAACTATCATCTTCAGGCTGTGGCATATTATTGTCAAGTGTACGTTGTTTAGACATCATTAGCAAAATTTGAAATTTCTGTATCAATTACCATTTTTTTTTTATTTTTCATTATAAATAATTTCAATTATTACTCTATGAAAATAAATAAGAAAATGTAATAACCATAAACAAAATCATTTTGCTCTTTTTTTAGATTTCATTAGTACCTCCAAATCTCAAAATGAAATCTGGATAAAAATAACTTTAGATTGCAATTTCCATTTCTAATACTCATGAATTTGGTTTCTAAGTTGCTTGTCAAGGTAAGAAAAAATAAATTTAAAGCAACAAAAGCAAGAAATCTCTAATTTACTCTGAGTGAAATTTGTAAAAAGATTTCTCACTGGATATTAAAATATAATTATTTACCGAGAACTTTTGTTATATTATGATTTAAAATAGTGAATGATTAGATTATAGCATGAGAACAAAAGCCCTTCAGTAATACTATTATATTTATTCATGAATTAATTCATTCGACATAAATCTAACTACATCTGACATGGGTAGAATGAAATTAATATTGAAAACAGCACGTGTATGTATTACATAATATTGTATGCGGTATATTGATGTCAGATTCACCAATGCATATAATAATAAAAATATTACAATAAGGAAGAGACAACAAAACATTCACAGGCATCTGTTTCAACATACGCACGATAAATGACAAAAGATAAAAAGTATTCATTGACCCATGATAAAGTAGTTAGTTGTTAAGTAAGTACAGAATAAAAGAGAAATGTTAATGAGATTTAAAAAATAAAATAAATTAATGCATACCTAGATTTAGAAGCCGAAGTATCCTGCTACCGTGCTAACAAGAATGACGATCAAAATGGAAACGCAGATTAAGATCATGATCTTCTTCTGCAGATTAAAGAGAATGTTAAAGTATTTAGGACCTACCATACGCATGCTCGGTCATGACAAACTCTTTCTGCATAATGCCATTTGTCACTTGTTTATATAAAATTAAGACAAACACAACAGAAAGAATATTAAAAAGGAGTAAATCAGAAATAATATAAAAATAATAATTTAATAACTTATAAATAAAAATCATTTACATAATTATGCAAATAAATCAGAAAAATAACAAATTATAATAAAATATTTCTTTTTTCGATATAAACACTATCTTCATCGTAGACAGTCTTAGATTTTAATATTAACTTTAAATTTATTATTGGCATTAATAGTTTGTCACGGTAGATAAAGATAGTGCTTTCTTTTATTTATACTAATAAATTTTGATTTCTTTGGCATAGGTTAGAAGCAACAACTACAAGGGTATGCAATAATAATAGTAATACATAAAGAAAAAAAAAGTACAAACAGGGATAAATAAAATTTGCAAAAACCCATGCTTTTCCTTAGAATTTTAACAATATAAATTTACCCTGCTACATTAGAAAGATAATTAATAAATAATTAAATACTAGTAGTAAATAGTAACCAACAAACCAAAGGTATTAAAATGCTTGAACAATAATATTAACACAGCTAATTATATTTTTATCAGACCTGCATTATATGTATATTATATATATATATTAGGAACGTCACTTCTTAAGAAACGTAACGCTTCAGCATGTAAATTTCTACAAGTTTTTACTGAGTATTGCAAAGAATTTCTTTGTAAAAAGTAATTAAGCGAGATCGAATTCACAGAGTGATAGTTTTTCAATTTAAAACAAAATCTTATATTGTAATTAGTAATTAAAGGCTTGTGCTCTTTCATAGAACTATTAGATATGAGGTTATGTTTATTATTGTTATAACTCACTAAATTGTTTCAATTAGAACTATCTCAAAATCTACACAGGTGGAACTAATCAGTCCTTAGTTTGTTTTAAATTGAAGAAACAAAGTTTACTGATGGTAATATACAAATTCAAAGTCAAAAAGTTTTGAAATTTTAGGAATTGGATCTCAAATTATCTTTAAGTTTACATAAAATCAATCACACAATTAAATTGACTTTTGATTTAAATTTTATAACGGATTATTTTCTGATATTTTAACATCATTATTACTATAGCATCTATCTTCTTTATTTACAATATAAGAGGCTGATATGCATAGTAAGATCATACATAAAATACATCCAGTTTTCAAGAATATGCAATTTTTGCTTCAGTACTAACGAAAAGTCGGTCCTTCTTCATTCTTTTACATTATCCTGTTTGTTATAATATGATTTTTAGTTAAATTTGTTACAAATACAAATAAGAGGTGTTAATTCACAATTTATTGACGACTAGTGAATAAAAAGATGGTATTACTTGATTCTATTACATGAAATTATCTACATTTATTACTGTCATATGTTATACATGTTGACTAATAAATAATTCAAAACAGTTTGTAAAAATAAAGAATAATATTTAAAAGAACTTAAATAATTTCCATTTGACCATAAAACACCCTGTATATAAAATTCCAGACAGCAAGTTTAAAAATATGGATCATTAAAATTATTATCAAATTCAAACTTACCACCTGAAGTACTACCCTTACATTTTTTTCTTAAATTAGATATCAGTTGTAATCAATAAATGTATTATTAATTCCTAAAAATTGCATTTTTACAAAAAGACGGCCAAACAAATTATTAATACGGTGATCACAACTATTAGGCAGATTATTATTATTATCAGTTTCTGTAAAAAAAAAAGAACAGAAATCAAAATAATTAAATTAATACAATAAATTGACTAGTTTGGTGTTCTTAATTAAATCTATAATCAAGCAGCAAAAATTAAAAAGTAATGAAACATCCATATAAAGCAAACACCACTATACATAGGGAAAAACAAAAAAAAACATTGAAAGCATTCTGTACATTCCACAATACATTAGATACAATCCTTTTAGGTTTCTGGTGCTAGGATTTCTTCTGCTAGATTGTGTTATATTTTATAACAACTGTAAGCGCACCTAAATGCGTCCAGCTTCAGCAGCCCACCGCCTAATAAATTATAGCGGCTCAAATACCTACGATTCTTAGTTCAGTGTTATCTACCATCCTTGGTTCTAAGTATTATGTTACATTCGCTCCAAATAAATAAAAATTATGACGTCAATTATTAGCTTTTAATTACTTTTGGAATGTGTAATTATGCTAAGACGAGAAATTCTTGCATTCTAGATAAATTTAGTCATTGTTTTTAACATCTTTGTGAATATTTTTATTTGTTAAATCAGAACAGTACTCCTTCTTCATTAAACAAATATCGAAAACAAAGGGCGGATCGCTTACTGGTACAAAATGTGCATTTCGATAAATTATTTTTTTTGAAATATAAACCTAAACAGTTTATAACTTTTGATGGTTAGTATGTATACTATTTATATGTGCACTGTTATACAGAAAGTCTCATTAATAAATATAACTTAGTGGCAGGGTATTGGTGCTTTTACCCTACATCAAATTGCAATATTATCTTTTACCTTTTGTTTTTCATTTGTTAAGATGCTCAGGAGTGACTGTACAAAAACATGTTTGATGAGAATCAAGGTTGATTTCTGTATTTTGCATGCTAGAGCTAGTAGTTGTAATTCTCCAAGGTTTGAGCATTGGGTCCAGTAGAATGCTTACATATATGGACCAATTTACACTTAGTGTACCTGTTGTGCACCCTTGGTTTACATAATGTTCTTCAGAGAAGATTTACTTAAAAAGTTAAAAACTTCATTGTCAAGGGTTTGCAAAAGTTAAAAATTTTCTATTTCTTAAATTACAAGATAAATCTCAGAGTAGATATATTTAGAGATGATGACAAAAAGTAAAAATATTGGATATACATAAACTGTAGTTTTACTTTCATTATAATTCAAGTTGAAGTTTTGTCATGATTTGACAAATTAAGGAGGTATTTTGGAAAAACAGTTTATGAAACTTTAATGAAACATGGAAAACCACTGCACTGTGCAGAAATCCAAAAAGCAAGCAAGCAAAAATATAAAACTAGTTTGTCAGGTCACCACCAATTTGCTGCATCTTATAATGCTCCACGACTGAAGTTTTCAAATTGTGCAGCGAGATTCCTAATCGGAAGTATACAATGTGTTCAGCGAGGAATGGGACAGCGCGATATCTTGGGAACGAATGCAGATTTTAAAATTCTGAAAACTTTGTTGTAGATGTAAGATAGGGGGACATATTTTGTGATAAAAAGTTTCTAAATTAAATGCGTCACCGCCAGGTACTAATGGTTCTATAAGATGACCAGCTTGTTCTCCGGATTTAACTCCTTTAGAATACAATCTTTTACATCTTTGTGTTAAATTTATAAAAATCATTATTTTCCCGAAAAGTAAACCAGATAGGTTGGTAGCAGTTATAAGGAAAGTTATCACAAATATGTTGTAAATTCCAAAAATCGAATAAAAAGTAGGGTATTCCATTCAAAAAAATTAAGTTAGGTAGCGCCACCTGGCGGTGACGCATTTAATTTAAAAAATTTTTATCACAAAATATGTGCCCCTACCTTACATTTATAACAAAGTCCTCAAAATTTTAAAATCTACATTCGTTCCCAAGATATCACGCTGTCCCATTCCTCGCTGAACACACTGTATAGGTAGCAACTAGTAGGCATGTTCAACATATATTTTAAAATATAGATATTAGTCTAGAAATCTTCCAATTTAAACTTTTCTAAAACTAGGTAATAAAGGTAAATGCAGAAAAACTTGCAAATCCATACTTGTAGGCAAATGTAAATAAATGTTATTAGTCCTCATCTTTTCATAAATTCCATACATTACCTAAGGAAGAAAGCAAGTTCAATACCTCACCACTAATACCCCTGGTTCTAAAAGAAAAAGTAGGCAAAAATCATGCAAACATTGAAAAGTGAAGCGAAGACCTTCAAAGAATGAAGCAACTGGTCTAGTGTTTGAAGAACTTCAAAAACAGCCATTCACTAAAGATATTGTTGTAATTATATTCTAAACATACATTGTGTTGTGTTGTTGAAGTTACCAAAGATAATAGTAGTTCTAGAGATCTAAAACTTTGGTTTTGAGAAAAGTAGAGAATGGTGGCCTCAGTGAATGAAGTGGATATAACCCAACACACTAAATAGCTATTTAAGTTTTGATATAAAGTTTGATAATCTTAATGCGATAATTCACAAGTTTAGTATATTTGTTTTTAATTAATTAAAAACCTTAGAAACATCTGTAGCCATACTTATATTCCTGCATTAAATATTAAGTTTAAGTATAGGAATTACCATAGTACTTAACGTGTTTAGCATTAGACATAATACTTAACGTGAATATAAGGAAGAAAATTAGTGTCTCATTTATTAGAGCAGCAAGAGAAATTAATTGTTACATAAAATAGAATTTTCCTAGACAGCAACAAATCTAACAGTTCACATCTTAACTAGAATGAGATAACAAATTTAAATTGTAAATCAAGAGATTCTATTGATCTTAACTGCAAATACAAGAGAAAATATTTGTATTGACAAATAAATTTAATTCTCAAATAAGGAAGTAAGGAGGTGAGATGGTCAAGAGTATATTACTATAAATGAAATTCACTAGCACTACTAAATAAAGAGCTTGAATTCATTACTGAGTGATGACTAATTCCATAACCTGATTGAGTAGGCAAGACAAAAAGGGAAACTGAGAAATATTGCAGATATAAACTTTTTGGACATTCTGCTATAAAAAATACAACAGAGACAGCCTTCAATGCTAGTCAGCTAAGACATATTTTAAGACAGATTAGAAATACAAATCTTCATTTAAAAGATTCAGATTAAGTCTGAGATTCTTTCAAGAGATTTTAAAAATTTACTTTGACTGTAATAATGTTGATTCGATACAGTGTACTTAATATATACAGCTTATTTCTGGTCTTGAATTTTATGCTTTTATGAAAACTAGATGTATTTCATGACTTAACGTGTGCGTTTTTATAAAATGATCAGAGAAACTATCCGTTACAAAAAAAATCCTCAAAAGTCCAATTAAGATTCGTTAATGATATTAACTATAAACTGATCACATATAAATTAACCAGATAATTAAAGTCAGATGGAATTCAATACTTTAACACTTACTATCATCTTCCAAATGCTAACATAACTAGATGATAAAAAGAAGTAAATAAAAATAATGAACAATAATCTAAAGGTGACTTTATGCTTGACCATCTTGGTTTTTTCCTAACAAGTCAAGCGTTATTAATTAAGTATTGCAATTAATTAAAAATATACAATGTTATATTATATACGTATTTACAAATTTACTAATTCTATACATCGTAGTCACACATAGTAATTACAATTACAATAGTTGTTTGTAGTGTAAAAATATAACCCAATGAAATCGAGCTAAAGGTTTTTATACAACCTTATTGCTTAATAGATTTCCAAAGTTATATAATTCTAAATGTACGATGAAAGTTTTGTATGGAAGTGATCCCTTTTCTTTTTCGTCATGTCTTTTTTTAATATATATATGACATATGCCCCTCAGTCAACAAAACTCTGGTTGTTATTAAAAAGCACATAGGCCAATAATTAGCTAATTATTATAATAATATATATAAGGCCGACTTATTTTTGCTCTTATTTTGAATTTAAATGGTTTCTCGGCAGAATTTTGTTGTACTATTAATGAACATATGCTAGTTATTGTGAACTACCATCAATATAATCAAGTTTTATCATCTACCTTGTTAGAAAAAGCAAGCAATTTTTTTGATACATTTTTCTATTAAACGATATTATGCTGATGGTAGGCAACAATGTCCAATTTGGGCTATCCTAGTTTACAAAGTTTTCAAAATGTAAATGCTTTTCCTTTTGTTTTGATCAACTGGAACATGGAAGCACCATACTTAAAAAAGTGCCATTAATATACAGGGTTTTAAAATTACTTTGAACAAAAACAATAAGAATTTCTTAGTTATTCCTATAGAGGCACTAAAATGGTTTTATTTCTAATAATTATTCAAAATTAGATGTTTTCATTTAAAAAATGACTTGACTTGGTACTATTGTAGAAACACCCTGTATATAAGATTTCAGCAAGTAAGTTCAAGGATACTGTAAGTTCAACGATCACTTTTAAATGGTAATTACAAAATTTGTGTCTTGTAAATCCTTCAAACTTACCATCTGAAACATTAAACTAAATCTTAGAAATATTACAATTATTTGTTTTATTAAATTTGACTACAACAAGTGGCAGCTCATTAATATAATTAGTTCCCAAATGTTCACACAACGCATACGAACAGACATAGTTTGGGACATGTTTTTTTTTGCAATTTAAAAAATAAAAAAATCATGCATAATGAGATATTGCCATAAATTACATTCACGCATACATTACATTTATTCTGTGCCTAAACCTACAAGAAGACTCCCAAAAGAATAAACAAAATGACGATTGCAACTATGAGGCAGATTATGATCATTATCTTTTTCTGGAAACAGAAACAAAAACGAAAACCAAATTAATACAAAATGAGTTAACCTAGAAGTTAATGCTATGAATATTAAAAAAGCAAGCAGCAAAAAAATAAAATTCAAGAAAAGTAAAAAACATTTATAGAACACAATAAATATGATATTTATATATATAAAAGCGGCCACACCATACAAAAAGAAATGGAGAGAGATAACACTCATAAGCATACACTCTTGCATATGGCTACATTTTATCATGTCTAATATACATTTTCAAGATTCTTGTCACAGATTTATTTACAGTGATAATGTTAAATATGCATTCTAGAACGGATGACAATGATTTATTTAAGGAACAAAAGCATTTAATCAGTCACATAATAATTTTGTTGATCTATGACAAAATTTTTGAAAATGAATGTTAGATCATTACATACCTTTAATTGCCTTGCATCTAAGATATGCAGAATGACATGAAATATACTCATTTACTACATGAATATTAATTTATGTAATGTAGGTATGAATTATTACATACAGTTACAGGTCGAGTAGATTTAAATTTTTTTTTTATTTATGTTATAGAGATTTTAAGATTCAGATTTTAAATTACAATGTTTATCTTGGAATAATTGTACTAGTATTTTATTCTTTTCTAATTATAAAATAATTTAACAAACTAATAGCATGATATATGACTTTAATATGTTAACAAGCCTTTAATAACGGACCTATATAAAATGTAAATTACTTACAAACTCAAAACTAATAACAAAATGCGCACCTTAATGACTTCTTTGATGTTAATTGACAATAAAGATAACCATTAAATGTGCACAATATTATCATTATTAATCATTAATGTAAAATTGATGTATTATTACCAAACCAATTCTATATCAAACTATTCAATATCATGTAGTACAACAATTATTTTTAATTTTTATTAAAGTCGTGGCATCTATGTACTATTTATTTCTCTCTTCTTCAATTCCTACAGTGCTTTTACATGCCTAGAGATATCATAATAGTAACCAACAATGAACTCTTTTTAAAGGTCAATATTCATCTTTAATTTACAAGTTTCCGTCATGAAATCTGTAATTGCATAATAAAAGAAGTTTGAACATAGAGCCGCTTGTTTCCAGGTAATTTCCATGTCCCTCAGAATTACATTCACATTTTATTTGGTCTTGATAGTTGATAAATATTAAATTCGTTCATTATTCTATCCGCCAGCTATATTTTCTAGCTTGCCTTAGGTAAGGAACGTTTTGCTGCTCATAGGATGAAAATTCTCCTTAATGTTTATTTAATATTTTTTTAAGCTTTTTTCAGGTATCGTCTTGTTTTCTTTAAAATATCTTTTATATTTCTAGAATATAATCTGATGAAGAAACTAAAAAGAGAATTCTCTACAAAAACAATAATTGTTAAGACTGTAAATAAGCTGATTCAATTTTACTTTGAAATTATTATTTATATTTACAGTCAAACATCCCTCATTATTATTATTTTCTTTATTGAAGTAGCCTGCTATAGGTGGAACCATTTTCCTCCTTTTGTTCATCAAGAGCACCATACATCAGTACGGCGTTTAGAAGTGCAAGTTTTTAAATATATGTCTGGAGTAGTTATAACGTTTTACTGTTGAACTTAACTTTGCTTAAACCGAGTATACTCATAACCACTGTAGAAAATCTGCAATGCTGTGTGCAATAAAATGGTTCAAGTAAAATGCAGTATGTAGCAGTATAACAACAGGTTCTGCAGCATCTTTTGCTTAAAAAAGAAGAAAACATCCTGGAAAAGGAATAGAAACAGACAGAAACATAATTCCAAAACCATACATAACCACAAAAATAGTTCTTTTACCCAGCAAGTTTTCTCAGGTGGTTTTTTTAACTTGAACCTTCTATGTCTGGTACAATGCTAGGATCTTGCTAGAAGATTGTATCTACAGGTCGTGTCGAAGCTGCTTTCCTTTTAGTCATAAAACTCGTTGACAAATTTGCATTGTATTGTTTTTATATTCAAACAAGTTTCAACTCTTGTTCTGCTGATTTTCCACCAATTCAAGTATTCAATCAAGATGTAACCTCACTTTTTAAAACATAAATATTAAAAACACTTTTTAATTGAATAATTCGATATAGAATGCGTACATTCTGCATTTATAGAAAATACACAAGAGATTAGTTCAAATTTAAAACTTGATAATCAGCAACTTCAAGTTTATACCAATTTGAAATGTTTAAATCAACCGTCGATGTTTGAAAAAAGGTTTAATTAACGAGAAATTTTCAAAATATTCAAATATTTAATTAAACCCAAAGTATCCTTTACATAAATAAAAATTTCAGTAAATAAGTAAATAAATCGAGTGAAATGATGTTTATTTTTGAAGCCAATTAAAAATAAATCAAATATTAAAGTTAATTATCAATTAGTAAAAAAGGGTGAGCGATATGAAATGCTAAAAATGATAATATTTCATTCATTCCTTTACACCTAATATAGACTTGTATTAATATATTCCTCAATTAATAAAATGATTGTGTAAAAATAAAAATTAAAGCAAGTCTATATTTCACACATCAAAAATGATACCTATAATTAACTAACATAAGTACTAACATCAGCATTTGAATCACCTACACAGAAAGAAATTTAAAAAAGGTGCACAACTAAGGAATATCATTTGTTTAAAAACAAGGATGTTAAGTTAGGTAAAATGATGGGTTCCCAAACCTACCTTTCGGGCTTTACTTTGATATCTTTCAGCAAGTCGCATTTCAGCTCGGCCTCCTTGCACCGCTGTTGTAGCTTGAGAGACATGATACTCAACTCGATCCACCATTTCTCCCTAAGGATAACGTGGGGAGAAGGTTGTGGAGGTAGGAGAAGAGTGTAAGGAATTTATTTTGAGGAGGAACAGATATACCAAACACCGATGCAAAGAGCGACAGCGCAATCGACGAGATGTATGTACAACATTTAAACAGTTAGTATCATAAATAAAAAAAACAACAGTGACAAAGGCACACAGAGTTAGTTGACCGGTTAATAGTAATTCATTACCACCACCATAGTGCAAGAAAACACAACAGAAAAGCACATGAAAATGGGTTATAAATTAAAAATACAAACAGGAATGCAGGGTAAATGGTCGATTTGGAAACGAAACAAAAAATAAAAATTAAAAGCAAGAAAAAACACTGTGCAGTTTATAACTTTCTAAGGAACAACTCACCCGCCTAGCTTTACTTTGGTACTTGAGAGCTTTCTTGGTGTCTTGTGTTGCTGTTTGGACGTAGTCCACTGCATGTTCTACATGGTACTCAATACGGTCTATCATTTCGCCCTACATCGCCCAGCAGGCAGATGAGACACCATTTGTTAACACATTAGATAAAAGATTTCATGCGAAAGCTATAGATATGTTTTTTAGAACCAGCACCAATTTTGAATTTAGTTATTACATGGAAGAGTGTAGTATTATAAGCTGACAATTACTAGCCTTTCTGTTTAACTGAAATATACAGGCTAGTAGCTTTCAGTTTATGCTATATAGAGATCTATCCATTTAAAAGGCAAGATGTGGAAACAAAATAATTTAATATTTGCTAACCACTAGTATCTCCATATCTTGCATCATTTATAGTTATAGTGAATAGATTTTACATAGACAAATTAATCTGTTCAGTTTGTTTAGTTAAAAAAGAAAATACCTTCCTCCAATTGGTCAGTACATTGTTAAAATTTGATTCGAACAGAGAATTTAAAATTAAATTAGTAAATGCGTGATATACAATTAAAGAAGAAATAGCAAGAAAGTATTTTAAAGCACACCTGCTGGGTTGTGCAGTTATTTCAAAATCATTCGCGATTCTTTTGATATTATGAAAGCCAAATTTTAACAACCAAATTTTAAAAGCATATCAAATTTTGATGGCATAAATATTTCCATAGAGCTAGACTATTAAAAAATTGAAAAGAAGAAATTCAAATTTCAATCTTTCTTCCCCTTCTAAAATAATATAGACAGTAACAAATGAAATATTCTATGATTGAAATTTAAAATTCATCTTTGTATTAACTTGAAATAATAATGCAATTAAAAAAAGAGAATATTGTTATACCTGATTTTCTACTAGCATAGCCATATCCATAAACATATCATGGAGTTCCCTGATGGAATTTTCTAATTTAATGATATCTGCATGTCTTGCTTCGATATCTGCTAATGTTTGTTTTGCTTGTTGCGTTTCCATTATTATCTATTTAGAAAATGACAAAATCTATAAGAATTTTCTTTAAATTTCTTAAGAAAAACTAACAAACAAAATAAAGTTAACTTACACCTTGCGTAAATACAGCCGGATTTCCTTGTTCTAACATTTCTTCCAATTCTTCATTTGTTGTTTGTCTACCGGCTATAATAAAACAGTTATTTTTAATGTTTGCAGATACAATTAAATTGAAATATCCTTACTAATTTCTAATTGTCTCTGTATCCTTCCTTTACATCTCTCTCTGTAGTCCGTTTGTGTTCGGTTGTATTCTGTCATAACTTCTACAAATTTTCGAGAAAGTGTTGAATGTTGCGTCTTCCGTATCCGCAAGTCCGCGGACGATTTGTTAGTCTGTTCTTCCGTTTCTATACTTTGTTCTATCACTAAAAACATAAAAGCAATCATAGAAAATATAATCTTTAATATTTTTAATCACTGCTATTTAATGGCATTTATTGGATAGGGTAAAAAGTGACCATATATATAGTAAATCAAAGGTTAATCAAGAGTTGCTGTTATGTTCTCATTTTGTAGAAAATAATCAAGAAGACAAAAAAATTACGATTTCAAAAAATCAGAAAGATACTAGATATAAGACTAGAATGATAGGCTAATACCAAGGAAGGAAGAATGATATACCTGATGGTTGCCTTATAGATTTCAAGTTTGAAAATTTTGCATTTTTGTAAATCTCCACAATTATAAACAATTGGTTATCAGACTTGAAAAGGTGGGCAAGACAATAAAAAAGAAACTCTAACTAGTAAAAATAGTGGTGAGAGATTAATGGAAAGTTGCAAGCAACTAAATGAATGATAACAGCATCACCTGTTTGAAGAGGTGGCCATAAGATGCAAAAAAAAAACAAATAACTAATGATAAAAACTTAACCAATGCAAATGCAGTTGTTCAAAGCTCTGGTAAAATAAAATAAAATACTCATATATGTCTTACTAAGCATATTCCATAAACCCATAAACTCTTTGAAGAAGGAAATTCTAAATACTAATAGAATTCTTCCACCTAACCCAGGTGAAATTAGACCTAATTAAAGTTATATTAATTAAACTTCTGTACTAACTACATCAATAAAATGCACCTTTCAATAGATGTACCATATCTGTAGTTGTTATGTTTCAAGGCTTTAGAGTTTGACTGCTCAAAATCAATATTAATGAGTATCCCAGCAAAAGTGTAAAATAATTTCAAGGACTGCATTAAGGATCAAACAACAATTTACTTCCAAAGCTTTTTAGTAACCTACAGTTGTTATACATAGAAAAGTATACCATGGTTTATGACAACATTAATTGCATAACAGCAATGCATTTCTTTATACTAACTGTAAGTACTTTTAAATTGTATTTCTGTTAAGAAGAATTTAATAAAACAAAAGAATAACAGTTTTGGGAGAAGTTTGAGGAAAAAATGGACGAAAACCTTAAAAACAGTAAGATGAAATTTTGGAATGTTACTAGAGAGCTAAAGGGAGAAAAGAGTAGGAAATGGATTTCATAAAAGGTAGAACAGAAAATCTGAAGATAAAGTTACAAGATGTAATAGAAACCTGGAGTGAATTTTATCAAAAAAAATTTGTGAAATAGAAACAAAACAAGAGGAGAGAATGGAAAAAGAAGATGGGGGAGAAGAGAAGAGAAATCTAGAAATAGGAAAGCCTAGAGAGCCAGATTAAATACCTAATATCTATACTGATTAAATATGATGGGGATACAGTAATAAGTTGGATGCATAGTGTATGCAAACAAAGATCGAGAAAAAAGGGTAACTGAGAAATTAGAAGATGAACTCGCTATTATATGTCATCAAACAGACTTCTATTACAACCAGAACATGAAACGGAAAAGAGAGCTATAGAAATGAAATATTTAAGGAAGATGTTAGGCATAATAAAATAGGATAAATAGCGGAACAAAAGAATTTACGAAATGACAAAAACAAGAAACAAGAAATGATAATCGATAAAATAAAAAAGAGAAAGCTCCACTATTTTGGCCATGTAGCAAGAATGAAACCAGATAGATAAACCAAACAACTCATACAGGCATGAAACAGGGAAAAAAATTGGAAGACAAAGAAAAACATATGAGAAGGGAATAAGAGATACTGCTGAAAAAATAGAAACAAACATAAGATAAATGGAAAGGCTGGTTCAGAATAGAAAAGATTGGAAGAAGTGGATAGGATGTTAAATGTTAAAGAAGAAGAAGAATAGTTTAATAAAACAAAAGAATAACGCTTTTAGAAAACTTTTTAGAAGAACAACAAACGCTTAGATACTTCTGATGATAAGTAGTTTATTACTACAGTCCTGCCATCTTCTTATTGGTCTGTGGTACTAGACCTCTCAGAATAACCGTTGTTAGCTATCTAGATGTTTGTCATCTTCAATGAAATTCTTCAAAGCGCTGTTATTTCGTTTTATTAGATTCTTCCCAACACAAAGTTTTATTTAATAAACTTAAAACTTCCAAAATAAAATTTATTTGTGTTTAGATATTCGGGCAACCTTTGTAGTGCATTTGAAAAATTTTGTATTAAACTAAAATCTACCATCTTTCATTTGCAGACACAGAGAAAACTATGATCCTCGCATTATCGTAGTCTCCTCTACTATTAGTATGGTTTATCTAGTTCGCACACAATATTAAATAATTCTGCTCTATGTATTTGTCGGAATGAAAACAACATCATCAGTAAGATTCTATTTGTCAATCTAAGAACTTTAAAAGTCTCGCTAAGATATACATTACAATAATCATATTACTAAATAGTAATCTTGAACTCATCCACAATGTCAATACAATAGTAATAGTGTCATTTATAAATCAGTTATTGGATTCTAACAGCGACCAAGAAGACTTTGTTCCAACATTTATGGGTCAAAGTAAGAAAGGAAACTTTCAAACTGAACACATACGTTATGAGATTTGCCTCATGAAAATCTTCTTGTGTGTTGAAACCTGGTCCTATATGGTATGTCAAAGTTTTCAAATTTCCACCCAGCATAGAGATTGTGGAAATATCGGCGTAAATGTCAGATTTAAACTTATAGTCTATGGTTTCTTATAATAAGCGAGATCTTAGTTTTGGAGCTCATATTTAAATCACCCTGTACACTTCTGCCTTAAACAACCATGTGCACGCCCTTCTGATATGGATTCTAAAGTAATTATAGTAGCATTTATTATTTAAGAAGGTACTTGTTGCAACAAGGGGACGATTTAGCTGGAATAAGGAAGTATCATTAAAAATTCATATTTAATTCCACTAAAAACGAATTATGTGGAATTGGCGTCAAACAAAGTATCCATCCCTATTGTTAAATATATTTAGAAATAGTGAAAAATTTCAAACAAAAGGTTGGCCATCTATTTAACATTTAATTTAATAGAAGGCTGTTGTGTATAGTAATTTTGTCTTTAATTGAATACTTGTTTTCCGTTATCAAATTCATAAATCATTGAAAAGCGTAATCAGTGAAAATTGAAACTGATGGTTGAGTGTTAAATCAATTTTCCCACCATTTGGTATGATTTATAGTTTATTGAAAGTGTCAAACTGTGGAAATAGCTTTTCCAGCTTCAATAATGAAATAGTGCAACTGTGCACCCGTTGTTTTATAATACAATCTCACAAAATCTATAACAACCACATAAAACTATATTTTACATTCTCTCTTTTCTTTTTTAAAAACAAGTCATAAAAAAGTTTAAAAATATAGTACAGCCGATAAAAGTGCGAGAAAGTGTATAAGAAAACATAAAAGAGATCAAATTTTATAACTTCTGTTAAATTCTCTACACGAACAGTACCCATAGATCAGGCGACACTGAAAAGACGCAAAAAATCTCCAGATAAATCAAAAAAGCCGTTATTGTACGGACGTAACAAACTTTTGTAAATCTACAAACTTTCCGTCGGGCAACAGGACATTTCCCAACAACTTACAGACAAAAACACTTCAACCCCCAGATGTGACAAAGTAAGATAGAGAAGGATATTGCGATTTGTTCAGAAAAAGCTTTCGGGTCACTTTTGTTTTATATTTTTTCGGCACCATCTTGATAAAAAAAGAAGTAGAAAAATATGTTTAAAAATTAATTTGTTATTTATGTAAATTATCTTTCTTACCCTTTAACTTGGCACGGACTTTGTTGGCAGTTTTTTTTAATGTCAGCCATAAGGTCTTCCAGCTCTTGTTTCGTTTCTGCAAAAAAAAAAGAAAATTGTACTCATTAGATTGTAGAATAAACACTATTTTGCCTGTTGCTGTGTCATTTATCACATGTAAAAACGTAGAAGAAGAAAAGAGAATCGCAAAAGGACGATCATTATACAGCTTCTAAAAATGACTTTTCATCGTTGTAACGGTACTATTATAATCATTGTTTCTTGCTACTGTTGCTGCTAGTAAAGTTACAATATAATGATTGATGGCATACTTTGAAGGGAAAAAAAGAGAAAATAAGCTTAACACAAAAACTCGTTTACCGAATATTTCTGATCAATAAGTTTGAGATGTCTATTGTCCATAGAAAAGTCATTTGATAGAAGTAATTTCGGCACGTCAGTATTTATATTTATAATCATTCTTGTTTTACACAATATTGTGTTAACAGCGCCAAAACGGTACTTTCCGAAAATAAGGAAATTAATTATCCTTCTCGACTTTCAAAGCAAAATGTTTTTTAAAACTTTCTTAATACATTTACATTTTGGAATCATTTACTATCTAATTTGTCCCACTAATGTATAAAGCTTGTTTTCTTTTAAGTGATTAGATTGTAAAAAGATTATAACCAAAATGTTCAACAAAGTAAAGCTTGCACATCAAAAGATGTTCTACACATAATGCAGTCACCCTTATAACTTTGATGTAAATATAAATTGCCGTAGTAAATGCATTACAAATACTTCCCTCTATTACTACTATTGTTTGTATGTAGGTTTTCAAAAACACTCACTTTTTAAGCAAAAATCTAGTTTAATAGTGACGGCTAGTACATAAGGCTATTGGGGTAGTGACCCTTAGAAGTAAAAAATTCCATTCATCTTTTAATCCTGAAATTTAAAGAGTTCCATACACCATGCTTCTTCCACATATTGTTAACCAGAAAAGCGGTATGACTAAGAGCAATAAACAAAATTAAAATCGATGAAATCAGCCTCATTTCAAGTTAACCACGATTGAAAATGTATGGTAACCGTAGATTCCCATTTAAGCACTAGCGACGACCGTTCGCACTTGTCAACTGGTCTACTACTATACAGGTATCACCCAAATAATTCACCGCTAACATTTCATTCAATTCAAGCGTACTGACTTATTACTGGCTGGGATGAACAAACTGATTATAATCCAAGACAACATTCTTCTTCATTATTACGACAATAGACAGATGTAAAACTCATCCTAAGCTATGACATGAATGCAGCCCTTCTGGCTTTACTGCTTGTCGATTGTTATCGTGGCTAGGGAGAAAAATAAAGCTCAACGAGGACGGGCCAAACGGGCCGACCGCTGCTACTTCACCTGTAGTCATCTGAGGCCGGACGAAACGCGTTATACGGGCCAAATTGACCCAAGGGACAACAATTGCCCACTCTTGATTTTTTTGAGCAATCGAGTCTTATAGTTTATCTTTTCGGTTTCTATCAAAACATGCAAACGGGCTAGTTTATTTAATTTGGGCTTTGGTTGCGCAACGGAAAAGAACTTGGACACATTGTCCTATCACTGGATTCTAGTTACGTTGATGTTTTGTTAAAGAATAGATAACTGCAATAATGAAGAATGACTATAATTAACTTTGAATATGGCATATTGTCCATAAATCGACATTTAACCAAAATGACAGTTTTGCTTAGAGACAGCAAAAAATAAAAAACACACAAGTTCAAACCCGAAATGGGAAAACCATTTTCAACGAACTCCGAAGGAGTCGTTACTGAATTTGCGAAGTCTGTTTGTATGTCGGCATTTTTTGTCAAATTTTGAAATTTTGACTTCAGATTTGAATTCTACATCAAAAACCGAAGACAACGTGGTATCTTCGTTTTTTGATAACTCTTCGGGAACATGGTCAAAATGGCCGCCAAAAATTGGAAAATTTTCAAAAATTTTTCTTTTTACTTTAGAATCGTATTCTACATCAAAAAAATGAGAGAAACGTATACTTTTAGTTTTTCGATATCACCTCGGGAACACGGTCAAAATGACCGCCAAAATTTGAAAAAAGTAATAATACAGGAGTTCGTTGTGGTTATGTTTTGCATTCTCTGATTGATCAAAAATCACTTTAACGTACACAGACTTCGATATAAGTTCTGCAGGATGTTTCGATTTCTGAATGGTATTAGCAAGGTAGCGGTTAATGATCTATCAATAACTTCAAATCTGACACCAGTAAAAACTATTTATTTTTATATTTGACTTAGAAATTAACACACAAGTTTGATAGTAACAGAAATAAAAAAATTTAAAAAAAAACCCAAGAAGTTAATGAGTCTAATCTCTTTTTACATATTCTAATCGAGTTTTAATTAATATCAGCAAATTATTAAAAAAAATATGTTACCCTACTGCAATAAAATGTCACGAGCCGCAAATGTATCAATTTCAGTTTATTTTAACTCGAGACTGTTTATGACTGGTTCCTTTAATTTTTCTCTTTCAGCAAATAAACATCTTGTATGTAGATGTTGTACTTGTAGATAATTAAATTTTACACCGATCTTGTTTTTTAAGTATACAGTGTGTCCACATTTCGATGCTCACTATTGGGATCTCGGAAATTGTAAGAGATACGAAGTCGGTTAAATTAGAAAAGATTTGGCTATTTTGGAGATCAGTTTACTTATGCTTTTGTTTTTTCAAAAAAGTTCACGGCTTACTCGATATTTGCTAAAAACGAAATTATCTTATTTTTTTTTTTAAATAAAAAGCATTTCCCATTTAGTGTGCCATGGCTTTAAACATATGAAAATCACTGATTTTTGTCAGATAAATACGTTTGTTATATAACAACTGCTAAAACAAAACAAAAGACGCTTTTAAGATAATTTACTGAGCCTTCACAGATAGCATCAAATAAGCAGCTAATGCCCAATAAAAGCGTATTTATTTTGTTTTAGCAATTTTTGCATAACAAATGAATTTCTTTGATAAAACTCCACGACTTTGTGTGTTAGATGTCATGGCACACTATGATGAAAAATGATTTTCACTTCATAACTCGGCAAAACAAAAGAATAGCCATGTCAAACCATGTATCACTGAAAAGCATTTAAGGCGCGCAGTTCAGTAATATGGAAATCAAGTAGGCGTTCCATTAGAAAAAAATTTGGATTTACGTTTCACCGCCGAAGTAAAACAAAAGACAATTGCAAAAATAATTTTTTTGTGTTTCGGAGTAAATTCTCTAAAACACCCTCTTTGCTAGTTCCTGAGATAATTCACTTAAAAAAAAATAAGATAATTTCGTATTTAGCAAATATCTAGTAAGCCGTGGACTCTTTTGAAAAAACAAACGCATAAGTAAACTGATCTCCAAAATAGCCAAATCTTTTCTAATTTAACCGACTTCGTATCTCTTACAATTTCCGAGATCCCAATAGTGAGCATCGAAATGTGGACACACTGTATGTATATCTTCAACCTTTAATTTTCTTATAAACTGTTTCCAGTTGTGTATATGTATATTTATTGCTTGCACTCCTAACTCATGCCCAAAGCTTCCGACTAGAGCTAGCTCGGTAAGTATATCAGTGTCAATTATAACACCCCAAAGGTTCGTTGTAAATTCCCCAAATTAAAAAACTTTCAGGTTTAAAATATTCTTTGTCATCACTCAATAACGGTTACAACATGGTGGTGTTCGATATCAAGTCAAATTGTTTTTTTTTCTGGTGAAATGAAACAAACATGATTTGAAAAAAAACGAACTTTCATCAATAAATATGCAACTCCGTGTATTCCACAGGTGATAGTTACTGCGAAATCTTAATTAAATCTAACTTTTCTTACTGTAACTCAATTTATTCACGTAGCGTTTTAATGATGATCTGGAAAATAAATGAGCGACTCACAATCAGCGAGTCTCTAATTATTCCCATTGCGAGCAATGTTGTTAATACACCTAACGACATATTCCTGGCAAGTTTAATTTTTCAGCTTGAAAATAACTCTTGAAATTTTTATAGATAAACGTGGATATTTTAAAATTCATTCCATGTAGTACATTTTGCACATAGTACACGTACACATCCTCATTCCATAGTTTGTCAATTTTGCAAAGATGAAAAATGGAACAACTGTCAGTTACACCTGTCATATTGGTTTTGGGGTAAAGTCGCTTTATTTTCTTTTGTTACCTGCAAAGAAAAGGTATCTTTTAGAACTCGATACATTTTCTTTTTAATTAAATTCAAATCAATTTGTTACACGTAAAGAATATTTTGATTTAATTTTTGATTAAACGTAGACGTCAGTGATTTTTTTAAAATTTAATTGAAGCAGTTTTTAAATGTCACCCAAGTTACAAAAATGAGAATATTCATTTCGAATCGAGATTGACAAATCAAGAGAGAATCAGGAAAAGGAAGAGAAAAAAAATGTTATTTTAAAGTATGAGTTTTTTAAAAAACAAAAAGTAGATTTTCCGTAGATGCTCACGGATATCCTGAAGGATCTTCGAGAATGTGTTTTTAGTCAAGATTTATCCTAAAAAGGGGAATTCAATGCTCCATATAAAATACCGAGAGATAATAAAACCAATTTTTAAAGCTTTTTATTTGTTGTTTGTTCCTAGTATATCACGGCTAACTTCGTGAAAATGTTATGCTTTTCAAACCGTATCAAGATAATCCCAATCAAAATTATTACGCTCTATTATCAATATGCGATTATCTCTGCGTACGTAAATATATCCATCCCATTCATTCATTTTAATCAAATCATAAAAGCGCTGCTATTCAACCTTGAATTTAGATGGAAAACGATTAATAATTCTTACTGGGGTAATTATGAATGAATAAATTAATTTCCTTTTAAATTATACACGTAGCTTTCTATATTTAATTGTAGATACATCATGCAGAGGTTATTTATATCAAAATAACTGGAAAGTTCCTACAAAAACAAACTCAAGTTAAACGTCGAACTGAAACAACTGAGACTTTATTAGAAATATTAGAGCGCACTTCATAAATAAATTTTCCACTGTTTACGTAATTAAAAAGTAATGGTCTGGCTATTTTTGCAGTTTTACTGATTCGATTTTCCGATTTTTGTAGTTTTCGAAAGCTCTCACATTTAAAATGTCAAAAATTGTCAGTATTTCTACTTGTGGTTTCTTAAAATAATGCTTTTCTTAATACAGTGTTAAGATATCTTAATAGTAATAGTAATTAAATAATAATACAATTTTGTGGCATGCCTCTGGTATTGAAGATGTCATAATATAACCTAGTTCGGGTGTGCGTAACATTAATGTTCCTTGCACTTTTTTGTTTTAATTTCCATTCTACACCATCACCATCACTACAAAATATTTGCATGTTCAAGATGATTCCTCCCTTTAAAGTAACGTTCAGAAGTACAATTAAATTTATTAAAAGGCTCTTTAGTTAACTAGCCACGTTTGTAGCTTCTGGCAGTATTTACTTTTCTTAGAACACACTTTTTGATATTCCAAAGTTATTGTTCTTTCATTAAACAGGAAAAAAAACATTTTTTAATTGTAAATGTAGATTTTTGTAGAATAAAAACGTTGTATTAAGATTTATGTTTATACTAACCCTCTTCTCGAGTGTTTTATACTTCATTTGTCACTGTACTAATTAAATAAAATTTTCCAGCACGTGGTCATACCATAAAAACGTTAAAATTGCTGCCAAAAACTTTTAGGAGCTAAATTGGAAAAATGTGTCTTATAAATGAAACAGAAACAAATAAAAAAATAATTCTCCCGTACACTTCAACAAGGAAAACACTTCCTTTTAACAAGAATTCTTTTTCTAGACATCGATTTTAGCTTTTAGTGTTAAGAGGTTTATAAGGTAGTAATTGTGTGTTACCCTGCTTTACTATTTGAGTCTTGCTACCCTATTTTGAGTTAACTAGGGTCAAACCGTTCTCCTAAGGGACCTCCTTACCGTTCTCCTCAGAACATCTTATGTTGATGTGATGTTGCACATCAAGTCAGATTAGTTTAATTAATGAACATTGGGTGCCACAAACTATCACAGCCAGATAAGGTGCATATAATGATATTCCTTCGGGGAAATTTTGTACATCGATACAGAATTTAAATAATTCTACACCATTAAATCAGCTAAACTAAAGAAAAAATGATCAAAGCTATCAAAATAATAAAACACATTCAAGACTTTACCCAAAAAAAAAACAAAAACCAGATAAATACAATTTTTTTAATCGAGTTAAAATACAGTAAAACGTTCTACGTTGATTATTTTTGTGATATCCATTGCACTTTAGACAAAAATAGATAAATCGCTATTTTCGAGCAAAATCAGATAAATCAATTTTTTCATTAAATCTTTAGTTTTGTAATCGACATTAAACTAGGTTATCTGCTTTTCCTATTCAAAATAATTTTTGAGTTACGAGAAAAATGTTATTTTCCGTAAAATCTGATAAAATGGATTTATCTGTTTTTGCACAAAAGTTCATCAATTATACGAGGGTTGCTATTTATATTTCTGGCCTTGGCAACACTGACTGTTTCCAGGCGTCAGCTGACATTTCCGGTGTAAACTTTACATTGTTGAACATCACCTCAACCACAACATTTTGTCATTTGAGTGCGATTAGTGTTGTTTGCAGTTAATTGAAAACTGCATTCCCTAGTAAAAAATGGAATTGACCCGTGAACACTTTCGTGCAATTATTTTTCATAACTTTCGACGTGGATTATCACGACAAGAGTGCATCAATGAACTTAATACATTATATAGCTGTAAAAAAACTGGTATAATGAATTCAAACGTGGCCGATGTTCACTCCAGGACGAAATCCGTGAAGGCCGTCCAAACTCTGTCGTGCCTGAAAACATCGATGCTGTGCGTGAACTGATTAAACAAGATCGTCATGTGACATGCCGTGAGATTGAGGCATCTTTGGACATTAGTATGACTAGCATCAACAAGATATTACATGATCATTTGGTCGTAAAAAAATTTGTTCCCGTTGGATCCCGCATAACCTAACCAATGCTCAAAAGAAGGCTCGCGTCGACTGGTGCATTGAAATGTTGAAAAAATTTGCGAAAGGTGCATCAAAGGCTGTGTATAACATCTGCACAGGTGACGAATCATGGATCTACGCATATGACCCCGAAACAAAACAGCAATCAACTGTGGGTCTTTCAAGACGAGCCAAATACAACAAAAGTTGTTCGCGAAAGAAGCACATCGAAGCAAATGGTTGCCTGTTTCTTTGGCATTACCGGTCATGTGGCAACAGTGGCGTTAGAGCAACGTAAGACGGTCAACTCTGAATGGTACACAACCATTTGTTTGCCAGAAGTCATTGGAGAAATTCGGAAAACTTCAAAGAAGAGGCGAATCATTCTTCATCATGACAATGCAAGCTCTCACACCGCTGCTCAAACAATTGAATATTTAACCAGCCAGAAGGTCGAGTTGATGGGCCATCCACCATACAGCCCTGATTTGGCACCCAATGACTTCTTTTTATTCCCGTACATCAAAAACAAACTGCGTGGTCAACGATTTTCAACACCAGAAGAAGCCGTTTTTTGTTTCAAAACGCATATTTTGGAGCTGCCTCAAACAGAGTGGAAAAAGTGCTTCGAAAATTGGTTCAAACGCATGGAAAAGTGTATCAATCTTAATGGAGAATATTTTGAAAAACAATAAAACTAGTTTCGATCATAAATACTTGTTTTTTCATTGTTAGGCCAGAAATATAAATAGCAACCCTCGTATCTACAACGTGTGTCTAATCCAGACAGAACTGCAGTGATTGCAGATTTTATAGTTTGTTTCAAAAAAATTTTAATGCCATTATTAACGATCAAACTTGTGTATAGAAAAGTCTGTACTGTCGATATTCACCTTTTTCTAAATTCCCGACTTCCTTGCTCGGACCGTCTCTTCCTCTATCTCCATTGCTCGTTATAATGGGGCTTTGATTTTGAACAAGACCAATCTTCATACTTCTGAACCAAAACCTTAATAGATCGGTAGAATAGAGCTAAAGGTACTGGAATTGTCTCAAATAAATGATCAGACTGTTTTAGATAAGGGCTTTCCAATTCAAGATATCGTCACCTACTCAATGCTGGGTTTCTCGTAAACGTGGCCTTTTTTGGCTACTCCTTGATTCTGCACTTATGCACAAAACAGAAATTCGCGAGTAGTAACCCTTCTAGTCAGTCGAGTTGTTAACATTAAAGAAGATATTTGACTTCTTGTTGTTGATACATATAGAAACGTGTCCAGGTTTAATCTTGGTTATCGATCCCTTAAACGAGATTGTTGTCGGCCAATCTTCAGATCTTCGAGTTTTAGATATAACTCAGGTTTTTGAGAAATCACCCCAAAAATCGAGTGATTTTTACTTGAAAAGATCAATTTTGGAACAGGCATTGATTTCGGCCTGTACAGCTCTCCTTGCCAAATGGAAATGCAAAGTCTTACGATAGTTTTCCTAGGTAAGTAAGCACAGCTGCATCACTGATTCGACATGGAAGCAGATGGTGTTAAATCAAAAGAACTTGTTGACCTGAACAATTTGTTTACAGATGTAATCTTAAGCTAAATTAGTTTGTTTCTTTATTTAAGTAGTTTCCTTCATGGACGTCTATTCAGCTCTTTGTAGAGGAGGGGAAGGTTCAGACGCTTTTTAAATGTAATATTTTCATATAATAATTCGCTTGATGCAATGAAGATCTATGGAAAGAGTCAAGGCCCAACCTTGCCCCATGGTTTCTTTCAAAAACCTTTTTTACCATCCCCGATAATTTTTATCACTTCGAAATTGATTTTTCCCAATTACAAGAATATCGAATTCAAAAATTTTGCTAAATCCTATCTAGTTGTCTTTATTCTGCTAGACCAGGGGTGAGCACCCTGAGCCGAATTGTGTATTTTAGAGCTCAACGTCAAAACTAAAATTGATTGGATGTCTGCTGCCAAATTAGTTTTTACTTACAAACCTGTCAATTCGACTCCGGAGGCCAATTTTGCCCACCCATGAGCCAGACCAAATTTGGATTCGTTCAAGTAGGGATTTCTCTCTTTTGGTTAAAGTATTTCTTTTTTAAGCAAAACTTGCTAGTCTATTTCACCTTTCCAAATTAGTGGACATGCTTACCAAGGGTTGAATAAGGTTACTGATGTCTTGAAGATTAGCTCCAGCGGAGTGATATTCTAAGTTGAAATGATTCTAGTGAGCAATATAGATATTATCTAGATATTATGAATTGGTATTTACGTAGGTAAGAATTCATTGGTAACGCCGATTGGTTTAGTCTCGTGCACATCGAGAAAAGAATAAACTGATGATTTTAAAATGCAGTTTTTAGAAAGAATAGAATTTTTGCCCATTTATTATTTATTACCTACGTTTTATAAAAGGCACGCTCATGTATTGATGGTTAAGATAATTACGAAACCCTGTATGTACTTTGTCCTAGTTAGAATTTTTTTGTTGACCTTTTTAATTTAATCTGAATTTTCTATTGGTGGTGATTATTTCTACCGAGATTGTTCATTCATGCTGATTTTGCTCTCTTTTTGGTAATTTCAAAATAATAACCAGCTTGGTATGTTAAAAAATGCCTCTCTGGTAATTTAGCTTAATTATCTTAAAAATCAAAATTATATAGGTAGCGAGTCTGATTTTGAATTATATAAACCATGCCTAGGAATAGAGACATAAAAATTAGTTGAAATTGCAATCTGATAGATGTTATACAAATCCAATTAGTGTATATTACATTACGTTTAAGTGCATACGTGGGACGTTAACAGCGATAGGAATATAAGAAAGAAAAACAACCAATAATCTATTATTAGGTTATGTAATCCATTTGCGTCTATACATTCACAATAAACCAACGAGTTGCTAATTTCTCTCTTTTTACGTCGAAGTTACAGCAAAAGTATATTACATTTTGTCGGGGGTTGGCAGCGGATTCGCTTCTGCACCCACATTTCAACGCTTTCACGACCTTTTCTTGACACCAACGCACGTGTTTGTTACATTACTCACCATCTTCTTTATTCTCTGTTTACTTGGTGTTCTCTCCTATATCAAATCTCCCACATAAAAGGGACTTTTTTTAAAACCCCTCTGATCCCAGCAATATGTCAAATAATAATAAAAATTGCCGCTAAAAGTGGGTGGAAACGAAATAAAACCTTATATTAAAAACTTCCACCGGTTTCCTGGCGTCTAGGTCTTTGCACCCCATCAGAAAGGAAATAAAACTTTTTGCTTCGATGATGACGAACATTAAAACCAAAACAATAGAAGCTTGCCAAGCACGAGTAAGAATGAAATGCACCAGACCCCAACGATATTTTTCCCTTTTTAAAAGTAAAGTGGTCTCGAATATTACTGTAATATAACCGTAATAGTAACCTATGAAAATATCAATCGATGGAAATTGTAGGAGGCGAAGAAAAGAAAAAAGGTGACAAGAAAAACCGAAGATTCGAATTTGGGTCTGGTGACCTGTCAACCTTTCTGTCGAATCCGGTTTACGTAAATCATCGGTAAACGCACAATAAAGCGTAAAGGCAATAATGAACACGTCTGATCCGGATCTTGATCCGGGTTGTGACGGCGGGCGGGTGGTTTTCCGCCTGGCGTCGGATCACACCATAACGTAACATATGCGCCAAGCTGTCTGCTGCTCTCTTCAGACGTCATACCCACGCTTTGATGATGCTAAACGAGAATTGCAATGTTTAAATATAAGCCGTGAAATTCTATTTTAGCTTAGTTACTAAAAAAAAGGTATCAGCGTACACTGTTGAATGACCACAAGTACTGATAATGTTTATTTTAAAGACTTGCTAAAATGATTTTTAACCCTCTTATTGCCACATCAATAAATATTTTTATTCATACAGAAACGATTTCTAAGCTAAACAACGTTCGATGTTGTTTTTTAATTTGACTTTATGGTAAACTTAACTTCTAAGACAAAAAAATAGTAAATTTACAAAGTATATTAATTGGGAAAAGGAAAAACGAAAATATAAGTAAAAACAAATGAAGAAATACACCATGAAGAAGTATAATTAAATTAGCCCAGATGAAGTATCAGCATATATAGTTAGTTATTATCAAAAATGAATTCCTTAAAATTCCGATCTTGATATTTTGAGTCTATGAGAAAGTTGGTTAAGTGATAACGTGAGTTCATAAAACTGGGCAATTAAATTCTATATGAAAAACCACAGTAAATGTGGTACAATTATTATTATAAAACCAATAATAATAAAAATATTGCATTCCAGATAATTTGCAGAGCTCAAGATTTATATTAAGGTCCATTGCTAATGAGATCGAGAATGTTCTCTGGCTGTAAAGTGCTTATAGCAGATATTTAACACAGCTACGGGTTATCTGAGTAATGAATCTTTAAATTTCAGTCAAATTATCGATTGCACCCTATTGCTGCAGAAATCTCTAATTTAACAAACTCATTGCAGGTCCGTAATCAATTTTCTATCAAGTTCTCTATCAAAATAACAATAAAAGATGCTATGAAGAGTTGGTTAAATAGTGATCTCTGAAGAAAACAACTCATTAGAAGTACAGAAGGGAAGTTTTGACGTTCGGATGGATTTTGCTAACAGAGCTGAGTTGTAGGAGGTGTAGATGACCTTGCATTTTCATTCATTACGTTTATGGTACGGTACTACACGGTTCTTCGCATTTTATATACTAGTACTGTTTGAAATTGGATGCGTGGCTAGGAACTTCTAATCCAAATATGGAGTCTTCATATTGTTCGTGAACACTCACACTTTTGTAGTACTGAATCCTTATTTTGATCAACATATCTAAAAAATAAAACATGCAAGAACTGATAACAAAGTTTTGCAAAATGAAATCAGTATGTAAAAATTAAAACAAAGTATTGAAAAATAATTTCTTTATTATTTTTAGGTAAAATGTCTCCTAAACAAGTGATTGTCAAGAATTTTATATTAATTTTTAGGATATCGGCCGTAAACACGGGTGTTCCTTTGGACGTTCTTCATTAAATTTCGAACAGTGACATTTGTTATATTTTTACTGGCTTTTCTCCACAGAATCTTCATTTCGTCTACTGTCAAAGTTGGCTTCTGCATTTTCTGCAGTTTTCGTTTTATAATTGCCCAGTACCTTTCGATGGGCCGAATTCTGGCACATTAGGGAGGTTGAGCACTTTTGGAACGAAATTTATACTCTTAGCTTTATACCATTTAAGAGCAGATTTTGAATAATGTGCAGGCGCTAAATTCGGTCAAAAAATTGTAGAACCTGTGTGATTTCTTAAAAAAGGTAGAAGTCGCTGGTTTAAACATTGATTAACGTATATTTCACCGTTAATTGTTCCTTTGGTAAAGAGTGGTGTGCTTCGTTTCCCACATTGATAGATGATCTGCCAAATCAATATCTTTTGGCCAAATTTCGTCAAGGCAACTGTCTTTTGGGATTCCTCAAGATCACAACCAGGTGCTATTGAATAATACTGTCGGCTTGGTAGCGTACCCAAGTCTCGTCATCCAGTTTCTTCTTTGCAAATTTCTGTTCGCAGAGCTTCCTCGATGGTGTAATACTTTTAGAATTTTGTTTTTCAGATCTCTTGGATGCCTTTTTCTTTTTAAATGTTCGGATGTTCAGGTTTTTAATTTTTACGACCATTACGTGTGAAGTAGCTGCCTTTTTTGCAATATCCCTGATGGACATTAAGGAATGACGATGAATGATGTGAACGACCCGCTTTCCTAAATTCTTATCTATTAAACTTTAGGACGACGAGTTCTAGGTTTATCTTGCATACTCCTACCTTTTTTTAACCTCAAAACTACTCTTCGAACGGTGTAGTAATACTTGTTGCACTGTTTTAAACTTATGTTAGGGTCCACAGACCACTTGGTCACTATTTCGCAGCGAATCTTTTCATTTCGTTTCATTTTTACAATCATTTGCAATGGTAGCTACACAGCAATAATCATACTTGACAACTACTTAGAAACAAAAAATAATCAACGCAAACCGAGATTATTTTGAAATGTTTTGTACACTTTTTGAATGGTTCAGAATTTGCAAAACTTTTTTACTAGTCCTTAGTTGCTGTCTCCCATGAATAAGTGTAATTTTTAGTATTGTCCCGTAGCAAATGCTTCGTTCTTACCACTAAGCTAAACGTCCACCTATTCCGTAAGGATGCAGAAGAGGAAATATTTTTCAGCCAAGATATCACCGTGGGTGATACGTAGTTTCTTGCGTTGCTGTTTTCGCTTGTTTGGAATCTTTAACGGTTTGTTTTACAGAAAGAATGCCTCTCATCATCAGTATTTCTCTCGCTTCTATGTTAGACTATGGAATCAGAAGAGGTATCAGTTCGTCCTCAAGCATGTCGTCAAAAGTGGTATCTCACGCAGAGGGCCATATGTCTCTGTCATCGAAGATCATGATGCTCTTGGGCTGGCGTTCTTTCGAAAGTCACAGAAAACAATGTTCAGTAGTTGAACACAAACATCTGGAAGAGCTTGTTTTTACCAAACCATCCTACAATCATGGAGTACATATTAAACTAGCGTTTGTTAGATCTTTATGTTCGGCTATAGAGGGTAATCTGAAATAACCATTTCCCTTTACAAATGCTACACAAATATCGTAGTACCAATCGTCTAAGTTTTTATAGATCTGTTCAATACTTCTTCCGGATACACCGTTAATACGGGCACGTCACCGCTAGAATTGTTCACAGTTATATCCAATGTATTGGATATTCTACCACTAAGGTGTCTAACTAAAAAGCGTGAAGCATACGTAACAATGCATTCTGAACAAACGAAGATTACTAATTTTAAATATAGTCAGTATTTTTGTGAACTATAACTTTTTGCTTTGTTTGACATTGGGTAATCTTTCTTTCCGCCAGTATGGACTGGCATTTTAAAGGTTTTGGTAATCAAAGTTCTGATTCTTTCGATCTTCAAGTCGCAGGCACTTCTGTATTTGTTTGTTAGCAAAGCTTTCGATAAATTCTTTTGTGTCTCTTCATCTCATTTAAATCTTATGTTTTCCTTGGTTGCAGGTGCCTTTGCTTCATTTTTGGCCACCTTTGCTTCGGACCACTTATCGTGGATGTTTGCATTTTTTAGATTGTTTTTATTACTTACCTGTTTAGCTCATTTCTTTGCTTTTTTAAATTTTTCTGCTGATGGTTTTGTATACATTGTTTTCTAACTAACTCTAAAAACTGATTTGAGACCTCCAACTGTTTTAGAAAACAAGAACATTCTAAAAACCTGGAGAAGAGATTTTCAGTATGAACTGCCAGAGAAGATAAAATCAGCATGAAACGATCTCTTCGGTACCAACAGGAAAAATTCGTAGCAAAGCAGGATTTAGCCGAGATTCACAGCATCCTACAATTGCGTCAACGCACTTTAGTTCAAGACTCGTTCTCTTCTCGTTTGTTCATTTTTGACCACGACCTCCAATGATAATGTAATGAAGAAGAAGAGGAACCAGCAAGAGTCCATGGAACAAAGTAGCAACCGACAATCATAAAGGAAACGATATCAGAAAGCAGAAACAGTCCCAATGCGGCCAACTAGCTTAGTAAGATACCATTGGTCAATCAACATCCCATTATTGCAATGCAAGGCAAGTTTGATTACTTGATGTTTACATTTTCTTCCTATATTTTTGCTTTGCGCCTAGATACATGATACCGTATTGGCGTCTTTGCTTACGCAAATACTAAAAATAGCAATTATTAATTTTAATTAAGTAATTTGATTTAACAAATTAGTGTATCAGATTTAAAAATGAAGTAACAAATTTACGTAATCATTTTTTTAGAATATGCAAATTCCTCCTTTACTTAAATTATATAAAATCGTTCAGAAATTTACATTCAAGGTATATTGTTAGATAGAATCTATACAGTACGCTAAATCGTTACAAAATCTTTTAGTCTGAAACTTGAGAAAGGGTAAATTAGAGTTCAAAGGTTAGTTAGGGAGATTTAAATTTAAACCTTAATTTAGCACAACTCTAAGCGGGGCTAACTCGAGCGGTTAAATGGTGAAACCCTATAACACCTCTCTGTGACATTAGAGAGAAAATCGTTTGTATTACGATACAAGTAAATTTCAGTGAGCTTTAAGCAAAATTGATTTTATGTGAACGCTTGTTTTTTCCTTTTCCATTACTAATTATATAACTCCTACTTAATTATTAAATCAAATAAAAATTAATACTATAGAAAAGAATGGTAAGCTCCTCTTTTTTATATCAATTAATATTAACGTCGATTGAAGTAGTTATCAGTGTTACATTTTCTATTCAAAGTGGTGGTTTTATAGCTACATTCGAACGTTAGAAGTGCTTATCAATTTGTACGTAATGGACTTTAAATGTACTTTTATTGGATTAGTATTCAGATCTATTATGCCGCAAACAAAAATAACTAGAAATGTTTCATTATATTGTAGTTTTTAATAATTTAACACGAAATACCTTTAATAAACAAATCGATACATTCTGTACGAATTTTAAAATAATTTCGTCTCAGAATTAATGATATTGGTAACTTGTACTACTTTGTACTTGTTGTGTAGTACAATTTGTAAGTTAAATTAATCGATCATGCGTATACCAAAAAAGCATGTCTTGAAAGTTTCGCTATTTTGTTAATAAAGGTGTATATTTATAAATGTTGCATGTTACACACATAACTAAATGATACATTATTCCATCTATTTGTAACAAAAAAATAAAAATAGAAAAAAATTAAAGATGTTTTAATATTCTGCCTAAAAAAATGTAATGGTAACTAAACAATTCAAAAAAATTAATGAGTGAGTGGTTTCACTGAATGACAAATCGGGTTGCATGATTAGGCGGTTGTAAAGGTGGCATACTAGTAAATGCGTTAATTTCAAAGATGATGCAATGCATAGAGTCATATTCTCAATGATTTCTAAGATTTGTGACAGCTTGATGAAAATTGGTTTACCTTGAAGCTGATTACTCTAGAATATTTGGAATTCTCTTTGCTTACAAACCGTCTCATTTAGTACTCTCATAGAAATAAAAAACATTATTTTACGTCGAGAACAATATTCAAGTACCTACATAAAATAGAAGATGAATAACCTAACAGTTTAGTAATTTATGGTTTCTGTATCGTTTTCTAGGTTTCATTGAATTGATCGATCGATCAATTGCCCCTTCCCGTTCCTTTTAGTTTCTAATAAGAAATTGTTCATTACCAAGAGCTCACTGTTCAAAATAATTCAAAATAAAGAATCTATAGAGGAACAAATTTAATTTTTCTTCCCTAAAAGAAAACATCGACAATAAAACTCAACAACTGTCCGTTTAAGTTACAAAAGAAGCTCCGGCTAGATAAGGCGTTTTGTTCCAAAGAAGTACATTGGCTAGATTCAGATTTCCCAGAGTGAAGAGCGTGGAAACATAAGAAAATCAAATGAAACCCCATACATATCTCTTTTGGAGGTTTCATTTTTGTCTCATGTTTTTCGCCCGACATTTCACTGTTTAATGCCAATGTAACTTTTTTATAAACAATTTTCCAGCACAAAAGTACTTACCGGACTAGCTCTAGTTGGAAGCTTTGGGAATGAATTAGGAGTGGAAGCAATAAATCAAAATGCCTGAACGCAAATAGATTTATTGTCCCTGATGAAAAAACTGGTCTTTTATTATGAGTAGATTTAACAGAAGCTAATCAAATATTCCAATACTTGCAGATACAAAAACCATAAATCGCATTTCAGAATTTAAAGGAAATAATTCATATAATACGATTAAAACGTGAATTTTCAATTATAGGGTTCCCACTGGATTACTACAATAAAATTCTCTGACTTCTTCAGGCTTTCTAGTAACTTCACCAAAAATTTCCAAATCATACGTTTTGCATTTTCTGCATTTTCGCATTACAAACTAGTACAGTAGAATTTGAGTCATCTTCCTAACCTCCATTTTGTACCAAGTTAGGTAAATTTTGGTTATCAACATGATGTATATATTATTTTTGGTGTTGTTATTAGATGATTAAAAAAATTAGCAACTGACCTGCTACGAGACTCAAGCCAAATGTCGTCAATCCAACGTTACAATTCTAGACCATTCATGGCAATAATTTCCTCGATAAACTTATCCACAATAATCCAATCTGTATTAAAAGTAGCTCCTTTAAGCCATTATAGTATTTGTACAGGGAGGGCCAAAAAACTGTTTTCGTGAACCCAGGCTAGTTTTTTATCCTGAATTCAAATGTGAAAACAAGTTCAGATATCTTGGTCTATTTTTGAAATATTAAGGAAACATCCTTTTTTTTCCTAAAAACAATTTTTTCTCATATCTTGTTGATTTGAAGAGCTAACTAAAACTTTAAAGGCACTTTTTACTATGCAAATAAAATTTCTAGTAGAAGATGTCTGAAAAGTCATTTTCGGCCAACAATTTAATAATTATAAAGGTAAATCTACCTGCAGAAAATTAAGTTTAGAGCAGATATCTGATCAAAATCATTTAGTTCTGATAGTCAAGCTGTAAAATATATGAACCTGTTTCGTTGTACATACATACGAACCAATTGGGGCAGTTTGGTTCCCTAACCATGCATGGTGTAAACAATCTACACTAATGGAAAAAGTTAAAGGAACAAAAAAAATTCCCATATTTTTTAGTGATTTTAGAAATGCTGTATCTGAGTGAAAAATGCCCGTATCGAGATTTAAAAAAAAAGCTTTTTGAAGCTTCAAGATTCTAGTTTTCAGATCTTTTAGCCAAAAATTTTTAGGAGCTACGGTTATCACGCAATCCTAATAGCGCGCAAAAAAAATTTTGCAAATTTTATTTTGGGTCCACGGACTCAGAAAAGTTTTTTTCAGCTAAACCATTGCATGGACCGGATAGATTGTTTATTCAGCTTCAATTTCCTTTTTTCCAAACCATTTTTCACCGAGATATCAGACTTTCAATGGAAAAGGATCCTTTTGTTAATCATCCATATCAAGGGCAGTTTTGGAAACTGGAATAAATTTCCTACAAGATACTGCCGCCATCTTCAGGAAAAAATATTTTTTCCATTCTTGACATGAATTTGAAAAAACAAGAAAAAACGGGTAATTTATGGTTTTTTAGAAAATCAGCGGCTAAATTACAAATATTCATAAAATGACTAATGTTAAGCGTGACTTTTATAGCTCAATATACCCACAAAAACCCTGTGAAGTTGCAATTCGATCTAGCGAACCGTTCCTTTGATTCAAACAATCAAACTTTTGAAAAAAATTAAAGGATCACGTTTATTGCCCCTAAACACTTCATAATCATGATTAAAATGAGGAAAAAATTTTTTTGAGCTTTTTTCACATTTTTACCGTAAACAGCGTTTAAATTTAGAAAAAAAAAGACTGCACGGAAATAATAAGCCAGATATCGCAAAATGTCAACCAATGTTACACACTCTGCATAATGCGACACATTCGGTACTCGTCCAGTTTGGCAAAATTCTCTACGTACTGTGAAAAAAATAATTTTTTAATAGCCCCATGCATTTCTTCGTAACACATTTCGCAGATGGTTTAATGCTCTTTATGACCCTATCGGGTTGAATCGAATTATTCATTCCAGATTATAAAGAATCAAAAGTCATGGCTTTTTCTTGGAGGTTTTAATGGTCAGGTTAAAAATAACTTGCTTGGTCGCATGACAGGAACTCTTTGATTATTTCCACAAATGAAATGTAAGCAATACTAGCCATAGCAATAAGGTGCCAATTCAGAAAAAGCATTACTCATGAAGCAGACAATTATGGAAATATCAAGATGTATCTCGTAATTGCCTTTTGATTAGAAAATATATGTTGACTCTAACGAGGACCTGAAAATAAAAATTGATTGATTTGACTCCTCAAAGGTCATTACTTTCCCTAGGATGTTGTCTACTTTATTTACTTGTTGATTATGATCAAAAAAGATTCTTCCCATGTTTAATATTTGACCATCCCTGATAGGTCGAAGAATTTTTTTTTATTTCGATATCAGTGTGTGTCTTCAGTAGTGTAATACGGAATTGGGATGTCTTCTGAGTCTTGGCATGTACCAAAACATTAACTGTAACCATTAGATGTATTCAGTAATTGAAGATCAAGCTATTCTTTTTTGTTGCTCATAACACTTGAGTCTTTCTTTGTTTCACGACCTCGTCTCCAACTTTCAGAATGTCAAAATCTCACGTCAATCATTAACAATGACGTGGGGTTTGAAAAATGTCTAAAGAAGGTGAACACTGAACATTTACAGAACATACCATGCATACGTTGTTAACCTAAAAAGATATAGAAGTAGAACAAGAAAGCATCTTATAATGAGAGATAAGAGTTGAGTTCCAATTAGAATTGCTTCAGTCCAAATCGGAAATTTTTATTATTATAACTGCTGGCAAGATAAAACCATAGAGCGAATGAGTATCGACTTCAACTAAATGACATCGATGAAGGATCTCAAAAAGTTATTTTGGTACATTTGCCCGAGTTCATTATTTTGGTGTCATTTTTTACTTCCTGTTGGAAAGCCATCTCATCAAATCCATCAGATCTTCAGCTTGTTACCAATTTTATGATCGCAGCAAGACTTTGGCTCTACATACGCTTCAATGGAGTGTCAAATGTTGAACAACGAATTCAGGCATGCTCAACGGTTGAAATTTTAACTTAGCAGCACGCTCCCTGAATGGAGAAGGAAACTCAGCATCTAAACTGTCGGCTGTCCAATCAAAAAATGCAAGTACAATGTGTGCGCAGTATATGTGATAGTTGCAGCAGCAGTTATTCGAGGGACTAGACTAGCTAAAGATCTCGGAAATTTGAACTTGAACGGACCATTAGGCTACTTTTGAACTATTTAGGCTACAAGTATGCATCACCTAAACAACTAAAATAGTCATGTACGAGACAATCTTAAATTTTACCCCAACACTGTTGAGTTGTAGATGATCACAAATTTTAAAAAATTAAAGAAAGCACCAACAAAATAATAATTGAATGGGAAAGAAAAAAATTTAAAATCCAGACTTTGTCTACAAAGTATTTGTTGTAGCAAGTAAACAAAAGAAGAATTCAAATAGTCGGCTTCTTGATTTAACTTCTTAGAATCATTATTTGTCTTTGAAGACGCCAGACAGTGAGGAATGTGGACATAATAAAGAAATACCAACTTGCAAAAATATAATATAGATAACAAACATTCGAAGAAAAAATCTTGACATTCCAAAAGCATTTGGTAAATCGAAGTGCTATTTTTGGATTGGATTTGAAGTTGAACGTAAACAGTTAAAATGTGAAACCAAAAAGAGGTAAGGATGATTAAAAAATAATTAAAGACAACTTCATTGTAAATGATCATAACTTAAGTAAGACAAACAACAATTTCAGCTTTAAATACTTCCTTAAATAATCCGGTATATCAATTAATCATGAAAAACCAATTTGATGGATAGCTTTTCCATTATTCATCTTACTGCATTAATGTAAATATTAATTAAAGCAGACCACTTCCAAACAACCTTTTCTATTTAATAAAAAGTTAATATAAACGAGCTAAATCGTTTCACGTTAAATTGCAGTGAAAATGAGACCTTGGCATATTCTGCAGGCGTTGCATTAATGCACTTAAAAGCCCTTTAGACGCCCGACGCAGGATCCCGAATACCACGTCAAAATCAATGTTTCGTTTTCCCAGTTTCCGCTACCCACCACTATCCCTATTATTATTATAGGAATATGGCACACTCAAAATGTTCCTATAACCCTCAAAATTAATATTTAAGAAATCCGGTCACTTTAGTACTTGGTTCGCCTGAATTTTAAAAAAGTTCACGGGGGAAAGGTTTTCTATATTTTTATACACAAAAAAGCAACCGCTACATATAGGAGAGCAAGCTGTGTAACATATATTCCATTCCACTTGCCGTTTTTCTCTATTTGTAAAGATTCGGAGAGCTTAAGTTTTGCATAAAAGGATACAAATGTAAGCAGGAGCTTTGAAATTCATACTCTACTCTCTGAGTGGCACTAAAAATACGACTACAGATGGAAAGATTTATATTTCAGTAAATACTTTCAATTTTAGGAGCCATCTAAGCGGTTTAAATTTTAGGTTTCAGCGAACCAGTCAGCATTTCATGCTCGAAAACGTACATTTTATTTAGAAAGGCGGGCAGTATTAAAGCAAACCGTGGGACAATTAATAATCAGTTTAACCCTTGCTTCAATTTCTAAAGTGCACTTAAACGAGATTGCAACTAATGGTTATTGAAAGAAGGTTTTCACCCTTTTTTAAAATACAAAAAATAAATATTTCTGATAGGTTAGGTTCACCCGTTTTGATAAGTCGATAAAATTTAAATTTTAAATAATCACTGGTGAGGTTAGCAAAAACCAACATTTAGATATGCAAATTAATAACTACGTTGAATTTTTAAATCTGAAAAATTAATTCTGTTCTCTTTTGTGATAAGTCTTATCATTTATGAATGTAAGAAATTTGTTTGCAGATTTTCAAATTTATAATTTCTACGAAATAATTTTAAATTCAATTAAAAATGTTAAAGAGAATCTGTAGTAGCGGATTAAAAATTTAAATTTAATTAAAAAAGTATATGAGAACGGTCAAATCACGTCATCAGGAAATTTGCATAATTCTATACAATAAGCATGACTAACAAAAATAAAACAAAAGAATCCATATAACTGTTATAATAGTGGGTGGTTAATTAAAATGGGGTAACCGATGGAATGGTAGAAACCTTTCCCAAATAATTTAGTATTTAAAATAATAATAGACGGTTTGGTGCATCTGATCACATTATTATTTTCGGAAAAGTAGACAAACTATGCCAATTTTGGATCAGTATCTTATAAGGTTAATCTCAATGCTAAAAATTTGTCTTCTCTGTCAAACAGTCGGTAAGAGCAGATCCCATACATCTTAAGCCAAAACAATGTGTAATTTACAAAATCAGAATTGTCAGGACAGTTTTGTTCCTTCGTTTTACTTTTTCCCAAGATTATTCTCTTCTAAGCAACCTAAGACCTATAACATTTTTGTAAAATCAACTAAAAAGTCTATTTTAAGTCTTTCGACTGACTATTCCTTTTTGCCCTCCCAAACGTTCATGTAGGTTGAATTGTCCTTATCATTCCATACCCTTGCTTTTATTCAATCCTGGGTACTTTTCAGCTACAGCGAATAAACGACTCGAAGAAACTTCTCCAAATAAACATTACCTGAAAGTTACAATAGTTGCTCCGAATCCTAACGTAGTAGATGTCCTTATTTCACAGCTCATCATCAAAATTGATGATTAGAGCAAAGCTAGTTTGGTGATCTAAAGTGCAAGACACACTTAGTGTAGTGCCAAGACTTATACTTGTATGTCAGAAACTCAACAGTAAAGAAGTTATGGGCAATATTAAATTTAAAAAAGCATACAAAACACAAGAGATAGCAGTTAGAGGTGTTAGGTCTGGTATCTCGGTGGCCAGGAAACTGGTTCTCCTGTTCTAATACACCAAGTTGGCAAAATTGTTATGTTCCGATCGAAATAAGAGAATGCCCCATCCTTCTGGAACCACATGTTTACTTTGATCTGAAGATAAACATCTTCCAAAAAACCAGACAATTCAGTTTGTCAAAAATTTGCATAATGCCACACCGGAAAGCGATGTTGAAAATGCGTTTCTGTGGCTTCAAAAAGATTCTCTAGTGCCCATAAATTGAATCTCGGGTATCCGTAAACAAAATCTGTCCACAAAGCTGTTATGGTTACAAACCAAAATTGTGCAATTCTCTTCACAATTGCATTCGACAAACACCAATACGACTGGACATTCTTTGTACGCTTTTAATCACGTTAAGAATAGTTTCTTCTTCAATAAGATCTTGCTGTACAAGACGCCCTGCAGTAGCTTTAGAAAAAGTTTCCATCACTCCAGAAATAAAATGAACATCAGTATATTCTTGATTTGAAAATGTAGCCAATAGCAACCTAACGTTAAAATAGCAAAAATGTGTAATTCAAGATAAACGTCAAAAAAAACATCTGATAAGTGTAATCATGACAAAACCAACCTGCATTAATTTTAAACAATAGCAATCCATATCAATTAACCTAACATAATTTATTATATCGAAAATGATATCGCCCATAACTCCTGTGCTAATGGTTTTGGACATATTGCCTAAAGAATGCATGCTTCAATTATGTCTGTCGAGTCGTGAGACATCCACGTGAACTCAAAAAAAGCTACTAATGGGTAAAAGTCTCGGTCTGGTCAATCCATTTAGAGGTGGTATTGAGATTTTTTAAACCGCAATTAAGATACGAGGGAAGTTCATCATTAATTGTTCCTGACATAGATAGCATTGACAAACAAATGAAAAATTGTTTGCTGTCGATTGGTCTCGGGATTTTAAATGTGAAAGAGAATCCTGTCAACATGCACCGGGAGCTGGACAACCGAAAACTGTCACCACTCAAGAAAATATAAATTTAGTCCACGACATTACTATTAGATTTATAGCAGAGATATGTAGCGTTTCAGTAGTACGGTTGAAAAAATTTTGCACGATGAATTGAACCTCGGAAAACTGTCTGCATGTTGGGTACCAAAAATGCTGACGTCCGATCACAAACGCATCAGAGAGACTACCGTTGAGGCTAATTTGGCGATAATTAACAGAGATCCGGATCAATTTTTGGAAAAATTTGTTACTGTAGATGAAACTTGGGTTCATCATTTTGATCGAGAGTCAAAACGCCAAAGTATGGAATGGCGGCATAAGCGTTCACCGCCTCCTCGAAAATTTCGCGTTAAATTCTCAGCCGGAAAGATCATGGCAACAGTTTTTTAGGATTATGAAGAAATAATTTTTATGGATTATTTACCACGTAGGCACACTGTTACGGGTGAACATTATGCAAAGCTAATTCCAAAAGTTCGCAATGCTATTAAAGAAAAGCAAAGAGGAAAGTTGAGATATGGCGTTTTGTTTCATCAGGATAATTTTTGAACAACCTCCTTATTCTCCAGACTTGGCGCCCAGTAACTATTTCTTGTTCCCAAAACTAAAAGAACATCTCCGGAGAACCCATTTTTTCAGAGATGAAGAAGTTATGTCCGAGTAAATGAGTGGCTTGCAGACTAAAGTAAAAAATTTTTTCGAAGGGTATTCAGGCACTTCAGCATCGATATAAAAAATGTATCAACCTATCAGGAGATTATGTTGAAAAATAAAATAGTTTTATACCTCTGAACTGTTTGTTTCTATGTCAGGAACAATAAATGATGAACTTCCTTCGTAAACTGGATTGGACGAATTTATTTTGACTTCCACATTAAAGTGGAATCGCAGAAGAAAACCATCCTACCTCTCTAAGGTAGCATCGAAAGAAAATGTAGAGACAGTGGGAGGATATACCCCAAGAAGTTTGTTAACAATAATTCAAACCGATAAGGCTATTTGCGGTAAGTACGAACTGACATCACAGTTTTTAACCTTTACTATCAATACAAACCCAATCACTAATTTCAATGATTAGGTTTATTACAGTACTTAGTAATGTCTATTTAAATGAAGATAAGGGCAGAGCATAATAAAACGTCATATCGAACTGATACATGAGAAAATAAAGGTCTTCAAAGATCTGTGACCATAGCCAAAGTCACTAAGATCATTAGAAGGGAGTACTATAAATGGCTTTCTAACAGTAAAAGCAAAAAATATACAAGACGCTATTCTCTGTTCTTGTACTTAAGACATTAATTGAAGCTATGAACTTGACAGGAAAAAGTAGACCAGAAACAATCATCAGTTTTTTCCTAGTTATTCTAGTTTCTAAGATATCCTGCATTTACCTTACATTCTGACCACCCTGTACTAATGTACATAATTGTAAAAAAAGCAGTACCTTACCATGTTTGAAAAGTTCGACTTAATTGCTGAATATTTTCACAAATTCTGATATCGAGTAGTTTTTTTCACCATCCAAATCGTTTTCTTTGAACAATTATTTTCAAATAAACCTTAAAGAAATTTAGAAATCCACTTTGTACGATTCCCTGTTTAACTGAAAATTATTTTAAAATGTACCAACTCATTGTCTGCCTACGTAATATTTGTAAGAATCAAGACTTTAACAAGTAAAGACGTTATCTTCCAATTTATATCATATCGATTCACTCTGTAAGTAAAAACGCGAAGAAAACAGAATTTATTTAAAGAAAATACAGACAACGCTTTGCAAATCCAATATCTGGCTTTCTATTAAGAACAAAATTCTTCAACTTTACCTCCATACATTGCAAGAATTGAGACGTAAAAATAAAACAGAAGAATCATTATCCCAACTTCACGTCTTTTATTCAATAGCATATTGATGCAAGAAGTGAATGTACTGATTTGGCCAATAATGAAGCATACTCTCAAAATTTACTGTAAAATATAACAAGCAAAATAAATATGAAAGACTTTTCAGATTTCGGTTTCAGTTTATTGATAGAACTGCTGCAGAATAAATTAGTTTTACTAAAAAAATTGTTTTTAAAAAACAATAACGCTGTAAAATTTCATGTAAGATCCATCACGCTAGGTCAGTCACTCATTTATAACTTAAAATCATCTTAGTTTCAAGTTTATTTAATGATCGTACCAGATGTTAATAAAATAATACAAAATAAAAAAAAAGTTATGGATGTTTAAATCAGTTTCAATTTTTGTTTTACAAGCTAAATAACGTACTGTGAGGGTAAGTGCCCTGACGCCCCCACCCTCAATACTCCCAATCTTCCAATTATGAAAACGAAACAAATTTTAATTAAAAAAATACACTGTACCTGAAATTTATAATTAACAATAAACATTTTTTGAAAAAACAAAATTTTAATTTGTGTTCATTTTCGTGTTTATTAATTACCAAAGTTATTACACTGATTGGTGTGTTTTTAGTATTCAAAATATACACAAAAGGAATTTTAAAATTTGTTAAAAGACGAGCTCGAATTTCATTAATTTTCAGGTTATCACGAAATATGATGTGTCGCGTTATGAATACATTCATACGTGAGCCGGCATACATGGAATCAATAAAATTTCAATTCACTAGTGTTGTTTCATCGTTCAGCGGTACGTAAAACAACAAATGTAACACAACTTTTTAACTTTTATAACAATAGTAAAACATTTCGAAGCTGCTGGAATGTTTGGAAATCCAGGATAATATTTTTCTAGAGTATTCGATTTGAAGCTGAAATGTTTTATGTGGATGTATAATGCGATTTTCCAAAGCAAAAAACCAGAATTCAATTTGAAGTCTTTACCGCTATATACGTATTTTATGAAAACAACGATGTTCTTTTCTTTAACATGGATTTGTATTTTAATTAACAATAACTTTTTTTATATAAATCAAAACTGGGCGAATCAAAAATTTTCTGTGTTGTACAGGGTGGATTAGTAAAAGAAGCCGCATTACATAAGCTTCATTTATTATATTTATTTATTATATACAAAAATGAAATTTTACTCTAAACGATGCATTCCGCAAAGCAAACTTTTTGGCAAATTGCAAGAACGATACATTATTCACATTTCAGTGGTGTGATATATTCTTTCAAGAATGATGTGCTCCTCTCGCTCAAAATCTCCGTTTATAGTAACGACCATAAAAATTTGTAAAAGGGTAGACGCCATCTAGTAACAATTACGGAGAAATCTTCTCTGAGTATGTCTGGGATATCAAAAAAATTAATCTTCAGATAAATTCTGACTTACGTCGACTCCCCGTATCTCAGAAAAGATGCGTTTCCAAACATGCTTGGACAGCTCTCATTTTTTTTTGTAAAGAATTGAATTCATAAAATTCCAAAAGTGTCGGTTTTGTGTATTGGAATTAATCTCAATGATTTATTTGAAAAATCTTACATGAAATATACAGTGTCAACTTTAAAACGGAACATAACGAAAGAGTATTGAAATCCATGTTTTTGCCAAATCCTGCTCCTCATATTAGCTGTTATGTTGAAAATCGCCAGTCGGCCCATATTGCCTCCTTACATACGTGCTATGCCTCGATGACTCTTCGTATAGCCGTTACCATAAGAATCAAATATTTGAAAGGGCGAGATATCTCCCCACAACGCTTCTATCGATCACCCGACCGCACACCTAGGGGCACCAACTTTTCTACCTTACACCATCAGATCCGATTTTCAGGTACAAGGAGTGCTTTCTTGAAAAGGGCGTTCTACTGCTTCTACGTATTTTTACCTTTTCTTATCGATGGTTAGGCTTCGAGTCGATAGCACGTACCGTTCCGGCACAAATGGCGAAAAATCAAAAATAAAAAATTTACAAGAAACTTTAAACTCTCCAAAGTATGGAGGTGAGATGCATACAGATTTAGGAGAGCTACATGACGAGAATACCCAAAAATAATGGAGCTAGAAGGGATGGAAGGGGAAAGGTACTTCCCCTAGGTCTCGAGGGTCTTTTTGGAAAGATTCGGAATCTGCTTACAGAATCACGTACAGGTCACTCAAGTATGTTTCTTGCAAAAGATTCGTATCTCCAGCTAAAAGGGTCCACGTCCGTTTTCAGTTTTTCGCGTTTTCGACCTAGATGATCTTATAGGAAAAAAGTTGAACCTTTTTGTTCCCCATTCCACGGCGCATCAAAGTGTTACAACTACGTTTCCCTAGAAGCTCGAATTACTGCCCCAAAAAGGTCCAAAAGAAGGCAAGTTACGTTTCTTTGTTCTAATCGACCCCAAAAAACGAGGAGAACCACCTAATCTTATTGCCCCGATGATGCTATTTAGTTTTAAAACGATTCCAGTTTGATCGGACCATAATTAACTGTGTTACAGAGTTTTTAAGTGGGCGTCTCGGCGTGCCATGAAAAAAGTGCGTAGTTAATCAAATCGAGTCAGGTTTTCTCGAGCAGGTAGATAAACACTCCAAGAACATAAATCTCAAATATTATGTTGATCAGACCATCCGGGCGATTTTGGTGGGGTTGTAAAGTTGGCAGATTCCCCCAAACGATGGCTTTTTATCTATTCCGTCAGACTCCCGTAGCCCTTATAGTTTCTGAGCTACGAGTCCTGCTTGGTTTGGCCAGTCTTGCCCTCTAGCGGCCGAATCGTAAGAAGTGCAAGATCGGTTCAGCATCAAATGCAGGTCGCAAAACGCTCACCCTGATCCCCCCACGAACACCTATGGGCTCAAACTTAAAACCGCCTGGAACGGAAGATTCTTTGAGGGCTGTACACGACAGCGGCCCTTGTCCTAATCGATTTTGTTGATGTGTAGGTGTCACCGTGTTCGCTCCGAACGCACAGTATAGTAGCTTTACCTACTCTCCAAGTTCAGCCGAAATCGGCCTACCGTTCTCGAGTTATTCCGATTTTTCGTTTTCAGAGTGCAAATATTTGACTTTTAATGAAAAGCAGCCTAAGACCGACCTATCGGTCGCCTCTGGTCTCGTCCAAATGCAAGAGTGAAACTATGGATGCGAATTATTAGATACTTAGGGTAATGGTGAGTAATTAATTAATGTTACAATCTTAAAATTGTAATATTTATTTGTTTTAGTTTACGATAATTTGAAAGTTTTTGGCATCATCAGACGCTAGGAAGAATTCGCTTTTAATTGATGCCTATACTATTTGTATAAGTTGATATGCATGGGAGAAAGGAATCGCCAATAATGCTATATCCCTATGTTCCGCTGTAAAAGTAAATTTTTAAAATTTATTATGAATCAGCATGCGCAGCTCATTAGGAATTTACCAATCATAATATTGGTTTTAATTGGCGAGTTAGTACAGAAGGACAACTGGATAAAGCCGTGAATTGACTACGTTCGTGTACGTCAGAAATCAAGAATTAACCTCAAGAAACTAGTTGACAAAGTTTGGTGTTAGGCTCATAAAGCTCATTTGAGGACTTGTTGAGAGAAGACTGAGAAAGGATGCGTTGTCTCCAAAGAAAGGCGGAAAACATTTGTTTTGCCCATTTTGCTCATTCTTAATACCGTAAGGGAAAAACATACTCACCTAGAGCAGAGTCTTGTTTTATCATGATAATTTCAGAAAAATAATACTTTATAGAAAAAGCTTATATAACACAATGAATGTTGCCCTCTCATAATAAAACATCACCAGCCGCTACTGTTATGAAAAACTTAATTAGCAATTTTTGTTGTAGTACACCTATAAAAAATTTAATTTGATCCTACAAGACAAGTTATTTACATTTAGTTTATATCATGTATGAAACTAGTTCTTGCCGACAATTTCAATCGTTCGATAACTTTTAACGCGCCTTATCTGATTGACACCTTTCCAGTTAGTTATACACCGAAGATAGTTTACAAGGAAGTTTATTTTGTATTCATTCCCACGAGTTTCCGCTGGCGCTATATCTTATTGTGCAACACAAGCCTTTCTACTTCTATTCGCCTCCAGAAATTTTTCTTTTTGTTTCATACGATATCCCTGCTGCCTTCACTCTCATACAGATGATTTTATGAATACGTGCAGCGGTTTTTTATACCAGAACTTTTTTAAGTAAAAAGTTGAGTTGAAATTCAATGGAAAAGGAAAAAAAAAAGAATGGGTGATGCAGTCGCTATAGAAATAATAAAATGTCTTATAATTTTCACTTTCTTATTCTCATACTCGGAATAATTGATAAAATGCTCTCTTTTTCCTCGTCGGGACAGATTTTAAAAGTTGCGGCTGGAAAAACTTATTTAAATAAATCAGTTAATTCTCTTCAGGATTGTGTCAGGAACGTGCTTGAATAATGTCGTATAGTTAAATAAATTTTTTTTGTCTTTTTCCCGGCGGCTGTTTTACAGTTTAATGTATGGTCTGTCGTCCATTGGTGAAATCCACGTGGAATACGTTTGTGCAGCCCGTACCCAATTTTACATCCGAATGTTTTTTTGTTACGTCAGGGATTTTCAGCTGGGAACTCGTTTAGTTTTGTTAAAACTTATTTTAGGTGTACTAAAATGGAGTTATATATGCGTTGCTTAATATTGTAACGGCCATTAACACAATTTTTTATTACATTTTTTTAATTTCATTTGCCCATTTGCTTTATTTTACTTCAAATTTTTTTGTTTTATTAGCAACGCAAATACAAAGAATAAACGAATTAAAATTCACACAATCATAATACGGTATTCTGTAAACGTGACTAGCACTTAATAGAAAATCTACTTAGAAAGTATTTTTTGAAGAGTTTTACTCGATGAACCCTCTAACTCTATTCAGAAATCCTTACAGGAAACAGAAATTGATTAATCTTATAGATATTAACATAAATATCAAAGCAGGTATTTCGTGCGTGTGTGAAGTTAGTTATTTTGATAACAAACTGAAATGAAGGTTGAAAGCAACGCCGAATCGAGTATTTTTGGAAATTGTAAGATTTTTTTAATTAAAACGTAAATAGTTTGCTAATTAGAATGGCAAGGTATGAAAGAATTTCGAAAGGGCCGAACATCTTGGAGTTTCCTCTATAAATATAGTATGTACATACCGTGCGTCTCGCAAAAGACAGATCATATACTTCTCACTTGCGAAAAGTCTCTAATAGATGAAGGTACTTCTCGGATATCTTACTAATCCAAAACGTAACAGTAGGGATATTATACTCGACAAATACTTAAAGCTAGAAGGAACTATTTTGTGGAAAATATGGAGTGTGTTCTTCAGATTTCTAAATCACGACAATTTTTGACAACTCAATAAAAACATTTGATTTCTCAGTCTCTAGAATAATCTTTTTTCTGGAATCTTCTCATTTTGGCAGTACAGATTTTTAAAGTTTTTTTTTTCAATTACTAGAAGAAATAAGAATCTCAGGCAGCTAAATCTGGAGTCGACCAATACGAAGTGCATTTGACAAAGTCTTTCAAGACAATCATTTACGGACAAGAGCATTATCTGTTTTGAAAAGTTGACTTCAAAAGTCTTCTTTTACTTTCTACTGTAACTTATAATTTAGTCCAAAAATTAGAAGAGATTTCATTTCATCTATAGTTGTTACAATCCAAAAAGTCAAAAATATTTCTCCCCAAAAACTTGATTAAGGGCCCCATTAAAAATAGAAAGCAAGCAAAGTTGAAAGTTGAAGCCTTCCTATGACAAGGAAAACCGTTTGAGCTCAGGTGTTCAGCGAACAAGGTGCCTCAAGAACCGCACCTAAAAGCAAGAACGGAGAGATGGCAGAATTCCTGAAACAGACTAATGAGAGTTTTACCGTAAAAACAATATTTGACACTGTTGCTACAGACTGATTGCCGGAAACCAACAATTGTCAGATCAAAAGGACTAAAAATAATTCAAACTGAACTTGGCTTGTTTGATCTAAGTCCATAAATATTATCCATGCTCTGCACTGTACTAGAAGCCTATCAACTAGGAACTCATGAAAACTAGCCATCCGCAAGTTAGTCGGTAACCTGTAGAGTAAATGCTCGACAACAAAGATGTTGCACGACTGTCTTTCTAGATGCAGAAGGTAAGGTAAGGTCTTTTATTATTGAAGCGACCCGCCAACCTGAGTTGAATCGGTCCCGCCGGTAGCTGAAAGCTCCCTCCCTGTTTCAGACGTTCCTTGGGTATCAAAGGCTCAGGCCTTCTGAGTATCTCCACAGTTTCTACCAGACATCGTCGCTGAAGGGAGAAGCTTCTACAAGCCGCCGCCAACTGCCCGAACTTTCCTGATTCTGTGATGGATCGTAGAAGAGTGAGAAAGCATAAAAGCCACCGACCTATTGGTGGGCGGTGGAGTGGTTCCGAAAAGTAAGATGCCGTCTTTGTAGCAGCATCGTCTTAACCATCAACATTTCTTTGGTCGTCCTAACTCCACATTTCGCAAACAAAAAGCACCGTCACTGCTGCATCGCACACTATACTCATCGCTTCGACATTATAAATCCTTGAAACAAACGTTCCAGATATTGATTTTCCACTTCTCAATCGTTTCACTATGACTACAGACTTCAGTCATGCTTCTTGCTGGTGCTTCATTATCTATCATCTATCCATCCATCATTTACCACTCAAGCCAGATTGGAAGCCGGGAACGTCTGAAAATCCACCACAACGACCTAGTTGGATGATGAGACGATATCATGGAGAGAACTGTGTCGTCTATAGCCGCGAGATCAACCATCGTGCTCTCCTAGAGAGCTGTGATGAAAAGGTCTTGAGGTGCAGTTGCCGGAAAAATCCACTTGGTTTCGTTCGCTCAAAAAAATGCCCTGTGGGCGCCTATAGCATATCTTTGGAGGTTATAGATGAAGTATCTGCGAGGCGACCAATATCCAAATTATGATACACAATAGAAAAAACATGTGCGTACAAAACATGCGATTACACAGTTTCCAAAGTGCACAAGGACGAGAGTTTGATGTACTTTCAATGTCTAAGTTAAAAATGTCGTCGTTTCACGCGATACTGACACTTTGGACCTTGGTTATCCACACACTTTACTTCAACGTAGGTGTGCGCCTTTTCATTACTTTGGTAAAGCTCTTATATGAGAACCACAGTGATTATTTAGAATATTTAAAGCTATAGTGCAAGAAACACCCTTTTGGCTTTTTTAACTTTTGAGAAATGGCATCGTGATGAAAAATACAGCATTGGATGAGTTATAACAACACTTTTTGCTACACTTTCTTGAAATGTCTTGGTCATAACTGTGACTGATTTACGTTTTACATCTTACACCGCCGTGTATTAGGAAAAATTAACGAAAAGAAATATAAAATAAAACATTTCGATGATCTTTCTTGTTTCAAGATGAACCAATTGGGCAAAAATCATTTTGTCAGTGGAAAAGTGGCACAAGTCCCTAGAGTAGCTATGTGGCAGGTGAGGAGGCAAAACTCAGTTTCTTATTGTAATGAGGCATGTCAATCGGTGGTTATTTAGAAAATATCTTGTAGAACTTTCTAGATGCACAGGAATGGAAATGAGTTACCTTCAACCTTTTCGTCTCAACACTTGAACTAAGCGTAATAGTCCCTCCATGTAGGTAGCAATATTTTGACTTTGATGAGTTCAACTGGAGACGGAAGAGTCAACTATTTTAATCACCGCCTCTGATTGTAAGTAGAAATGCTTACTGATAAATCTAGAGATGTGTATATGTATTAAACTCGTCATCTGACCGAATTAGATTTATTGGAAAAATAACTAAAAACTAAAAAGAAAGTTTTAATTGATATACAGACAAAAATATCCCCACTTTGAAAGTCTTACTAAATCTCGGCGTACAACAGATTATGAAGAAAGAATTTTTACTAGATTTAGAATCTCAAAAATAAAAAGAAAACTCAATTGTTATTGTTCCCTTTATCTTACAAAGTTTCAAATTCGTTCTATGAAAACTGCATTGCCACTTCAGATTAAAACTAGGACAAAGCAAAAAGGGAAAACTTCCGAAATAAAAAACTTCAGCTGCCCTAATAGAATTAACACAATAGGACAAAGGTCGCGACCTTAACCAGAGAAAAACATGTTAATAAATCTTAAGAGAACACTCAATTGAACAAGGTTTACAAAAGAATAATTTTTGTGATGAAAACACAAACTTCCAAGCGCAATCAGCAACGCACCACCTTTTACTTAAATGAAATGAGAGCGAATTTCTTGTTTTCGAGTAAAAATCTTCCTCTGCAGCTACTTTATTATTAATCAGTTTCGGTATAGCATCGCAGTCTCAATTTAAAGTGGAAATGTTTTGTTTACATTTTTCTGTTTTTAAATTCACTTGCTTGATGAATAATGGAAGATTATTAAAGATGGGAAGGATTTCAATAATAGACTGTATCGACTGTTATCTGGACGAACGCAATTCAATCTAAAGCCATTTCTCAATGTAATATTTATGATTCAAATGTAATATTTTACCTTTAGTAAGGGGGAAGGAAATAATGTACCTCGACAGGTGGATATATTTTATTTTCCTGTAGGTCTCAGTAGATTAAGATGTTGACCCGGGTTGACAACTTTCAAAAGTAATAAATATGATTGATGTATAAATTAAATTGATTTTGGAGATATTTATTTTGGTTTAAAGACGGTTTTTTATGGTTTTATTTTACTCTAAGAGGACCAGATTTAATTCAGAGTTACTCATTAGTCATTATATTGATTAATCTTCCAGAGCCGTACCTGAAAATTTTAAGAAAAGCAAAGTAGCAGTTTTCTATAATCTTAGATTAGTAGAGTTGAGTTTGAAAATTCTGCATCAAAAACAAGTTTTTTGTTCACGCATTCGCTTTTCAGCTGTTTGGTTTCAAACCTTTATTTTCTTTTAAGTTACAATACTATTGTGAAATCGTAAAGACAACAGAAGAATGTGTAGAAAGTATACTTTACAAATTGTTGCTGCAAAGTTTAAATTTACAGGTGAAATTAGAAACTAAACTGCAATAAAAGCATTTTATCCATTAATCAACCAGAGATTTAAATTACAACAAATGGAGTTTTGAATTTTATAAAAGAAATTTACTTTGTAAACATTCGTGTAACAAATACTTTTTCTTACAGCAAAAACAGAGTTTCCAGTGGTTTACTACAATAAAATTCGCTGACTTTTTCGAGTGTTCCAGTAACTTTTCCATAAATTTCCAGATTGTATGTTTTACATTTTTGGCAGTTGCATTACAAACTATACAGTGTGTCCCAAATTCGTGGCTCACCATTGAGATTTGGGAAACCGTAAGAGATACGAAATTGGTTAAATTAGAAAAAAGTTGCTTGTTTTGGAAATCAGTTAACTGATGCTTTTGTATTTTCAAAAAAAGATCACGACTTACTAGATATTCGCTAAAAACAAAATTATTCTATTTTCTTTCAAGAACGCGCAAAGATAGAAAAGAAGGGAAAGAGAGCGTCTCAGAGAATTGACTCCCAAGCACAAAAAAATCATTTTCGCGATCATTTTCTCTTTCACTTCGGATGTGGAACGAAACGTATTTTCTTTTAATAGAACGCTTACTTGATTTTCATAGTACTGAATAGCGTAGTCAAATGCTTTTCGGTGATATAATATTTAATATATTTATTCGTTTTATCAAGTTGTGAAGTGGAAACCATTTTCATAGTAGTATGCCGTGACATCAAACACATGACAATCATGAATTTTTATCAAACAGATTATATTTGTTTTGCAACAATTGCTAAAACAAAAGAAGTAATGCTTTTAAGATATTTTACAGTGTAACGTAAATGGCTCAAGTCTATTTATTTTATTTATTTTCTCCATCGATATCGTGTACGCTTCACGTCATTCAAGGTCACAAATATTGGTTTTCGGCGGATATCTCGTTTCCTATTGATCGGAAGCTAATTATTGTTCTTATGAAATTTGCAGATCAGGCAAATTCTCTACAATAGGAGTAAGCCGTTCTTATGTTATACGGCTGAAAAGACGCCAACGACCTATACCCCAGGAAAATAAGAGAGTTAACTGCAGAAAAATTCCGGGACAGCCAAACTTTTGCACAGACCTTTATTTTGGCATTATAATCCACGTGTAAAAAGTTCCCATCGATAGTGTGTACGCTTCAACCTAAAAACCAGAAAAAGTAAGGAAAAAGAAACATTACAGAAAATGTTACGAATGCGACTGTATAAGCAGCGTGCTTAAAACTTGGCGGATAAATTCATTGGACTGCATATCGTATATTCTACCACAGGCTTTTTTCATGATTTGTTTAAAGAAGTAGATGCACATCATACAATATAGTTATTAGTTTTCACTATTGAAGGCATTTTTTGTTTTAAGTTACTTAAATTAATGCTACTAATGTGCGAACGCTCGCCAAAAATAACACACGGTCTATACAGGGTGGATCAAATTGGTTATTATTATGGATTATCTGGCTTAGGATTGGTGATAACGAGAAATACCTTTCGTGATCGTAAGCTAGTTTTTATCCTGAAGTCAAAAATGAAAACAAAATTCAAATATCATGGCCTACTTTTGAAACATTGGAAAAATGTTTTTCCCTAAAAACAACCTTTTCTTATATCTTGTTGGTTTAGGCCATTTTCTGTCAATATTTAAAAAGTAGACTATGATATTAAATTTGTTATTGCATTTGATTTCAGGATAAGAAAGTAGCCTATGGTAACAAAAACCGTTTCTCGCTATTATTAATGCCCGAGCGGAGTGTTTTCGGTTGTTCTTAAATAAAAAGGACTTGCGGTTTATAGATTGCCATTTTAAGAACAATGTACACTGTTAAAGATTGCGCGGAAATAATATCCCGCGGTAAAAATACGCTCGTTTGAAACAGTACTAATAATAACAGTAATAAATTGTACCTCTCTGTACACTCCACCTTACTGCAGAAAAACGGTTTCAATTGCACTAACATCAAGATTCTTGCACAACGCAGATGCATCGCGCGCCAAAACATGACACATTTGGTACTCGTTCGGTTCCATAAGATAAGAATCAATGGTTTGAGAATGTACCACTGAGAACTTTTCGCTGACTTTTGTTTTCCTCGACTTTTTCTGGCCATTTTATTTTCCTTTACATTTCCAGGTCTGCCCGGTTTTCCAGTTCGCCGAGAACCCTGAAGAATAAATCCATAGAAGACTATTTACACTTGTGAAAAAAGAACGCTAATCGACAAGCCAAAACAAAACTCCTGATCTTTAATATTTTATACATTAAAGTGAAGTAGGTTGAGAAACCAAAATGCATTTGCAACTTAGATCCTACGATCGTGTTTATAGAATGTAATTGCTCTTATGCAACTAAGGGCCTGAACTTCGTATTGCAACTTGACTGAAGACGTTTGATAAATTTCTCTGAAAATCGTTTTTCATTTCGGCGTGCCCCAGTCACAAGGAGCGTTAACAAAGGAGCAAATCGGAATCGGTGGCTGTCAGAAATAGCCTATTTGAAAAATGGAAAACGCATGCGTTACCTTTTAGTGATACTTATACCTAGGAAGATGTCGTGGAGGGTGATGACGCAAGCGTCCTGGAATTGAAACGGGAGAGTGTTACCTTCTACCCTTTCTTATTGAAACTAAAGAAACTATCAAAAGTGGTCTGTTTGGGGGAATGCAAGGCGTGCTCATTACTTCTTTGTAGTTTTTTCTACAAAGACGTTGTGGAGGACGAAGTCTGACCGTTGGGCGTTCTGGTTTTGGATCGCGGAGCGCCACTTGACTCTCTTAGTTTTCTCTAAAAAAGCTACTGAAATTGATGTTACAGTTTTCTATAAGAACTTACAAATATCATTTCTCAAATATACTAGATTTTGCGGTACAGATTATCAGAGGTGAACATATCTATCGTCATAGTTGTTTTCATTTTCATTCAGTTACACTTTGATTATTCTTACGAGTCAGAAAAAGAAATAGAAACAAATAATATTATAAATTCAATAGACTACAATCGTAACAGCATATCATGGTTTTAGAAAACTCAATAAAATTAGATAGGGTGTGTCTAAATTTCGATGCTCACTATTGGAATGATCTCGGAAATTGTAAGAGATACCAATAATTTCGTTTTTAGCAAATATCTAGTAAGCCGTGAGCTTTTTTGAAAAAACAAAAGCATACGTAAACTGATCTCCAAAATAGCCAAAACTTTTCTAATTTAACCGACATCGTATCTCTTACAATTTGTGAGATCCCAATAGTCAGCATCGAAATTGAGACACACTGTATAAACTAATAAATAAAAGAAGAGATAAATGGTATCAAGCTAAAAAATTTAGTCTGCCATTAAGAATTTTTTTTTGCAAACTATGAATATTATAAAATAGATAAGCTCTAAAGCAAAACCTAAAACTTACACATGGCTTGCCAGGACTGCAAGTGTGCGTTAGCTAACAAAGTTTTTAATACTATAAAACAGTTGTGAGATTACACAGTGAATAACAAGATGACGAGGTCTAAATTTATTATTTCGCCTTCTCGTTACTTTGACTAATAAATGTCTACAAATAATGGCGACTTGGTTGGCATCGTGACCACGTAACATTATAGGTAATAATGCAAATAAATGATGGACTAAAATCTAATTATTTCTTAATTTAACTTCAGAACTAACAAGTAACAATATATTTATCACTGTTCAAGTGAAAAACTAAATTTCAACGAAATAAAAACGAAAATCAATCAGAAACTGGTAACCTTTTAGCTGTCTTCTTTTTCTTCTAGGAAGGCGTGCGAAATTCTCAAAACTACTCGTATAGTTAATTAAAATACTTTGCAAATTGCATTCCCAATTACTCAAGTAATTAAATGCTTGATTGCAAAGCTTCTGAGATCCTCGACGGGTAGTGAAAACTCCGACAGCTAGTTTAAACCTGTAAGTTCGCCTTCTTGTTTAGGGAAAAAGACGTTGTCGAATTCATAAACCGAGACTGTTCCTGATTATACAATCTCTCGTAATCAATTTCGTCCCTTTAAGGTTGACAAACGTAAATTGCCTCCTAGACAATTTTGGCAAATAATTAAAACAATTACAGAAATCCTTTAGTTACAAGATTAAAATTTTAACAAAAGACTTTTCCATAATTTCAAACGGATCGATTTCTTTCCATCAAATGAAGTGATTGAAATCGTGGTGTAAATTGAATGGAACGGATGTTATCGTTTCCTTCACAATTTCAGAGAAAGAGAGAAGTATTTTGATCGAATAAATGGCTGATTTGATTGGAATTGTCGGGGATGTAACAGGGTGGTCGTTGATTCTTGTTATTCTAAAATCTGAATTGTCGAGAATCAGATGTGCAAATAAATCGTTCAATGGATTAACATAAGCAGAGCAGAAAATTGTGAAACGGTTCGTCCTCTTCTATCAAAATTCTGAATTAAAATAAATTGCTCGAAAATTAATTATGTTTGCCAACTTTTGTTTTCGAAGTTACACTTTATTAATGAGCCAATAAATTAAACGGCTAACGATTTCAACGTATCTAAAACTCTCGCATTCACCTGTAAATTAGTTCTATAAAGTTCAAATATGAATGTCAATAAAGGGACTTTATTTTAGGTGCTAAATAAAAGCCTTTCTCTGGTTTGTTTGCACACTCATTTTACACACCGTATTTTGTTTTAGATGAGAAATAACCTTTTTTACTGAACTCCATTTTTAACTGCCGCGTTGTATTTTATTTGCTTTTGAACTTTTTGAAAAGGGAAAAGTTAATATCCTATAAATTTTAAAAATACTATAAAATAAAATAATGACCACACACAACTATAAAATTACTGTAAATTCTAAAAATGTTCAGTAACATCAAAAGATTATACAGTAGAACCTCGATAACGCGAATTCTTTGATTGAAGTTTTGATTCGAGTTATCGAGATACGACTGTATAACAAAATAATAAACAATTATTTTTGTAGACAGATATTAAAATAAAGAAGACCAACACTGTCAGAAAAGTGACAGACAGAGTTGCCCTAATTATTCAAGTGTGATATTATTGCTTCACTTTTATCATTGTTAACTGAGTGGCACAATGTTCTATCAACCTTTTAACAGAATCTCACTAGCTCACCTTTATTTGAATTAGAAAGAAGAATTATAAGTACACAATTGCCACGTTAGAAGTTAAAGATTTCTGTAAGAACTACTTGCACCAAACTAACTCTACAGGGTGCCTTGGTCTCGAGTACAAAAATTAGAATGTGGATAAGACAAGATTGACTACATACGTATAAAGATTCGTTGCGAGAATACCCGGTAATAAAAATAACATCCATGCGATAGACAACTCAGTCACGCTAGTCGCAATCTCATTCTAGTCATTCCTATCTTTATTATAATTTACCATATGTTACTATAAGAAGTTTCTATATTTATCTTGTTTTTAATTAGCTCAACTTTACATGCCGAATATGCTTTAATGATCCTAACCGGTTGATATGACTTCTCGCTTGCTATACACCATCCAGTTTTGTAATCTTCGTTTATTGGCCAAGCTATTTTAGTAAAAACATTAAAGTTAACAGTTCAAATAATTTGTATTCTATCAATAAAATTTATCTCAATCCATAGATAGTTTGATTATTTTTGGATCATGCAGTTCAAAGTAAATTGACAGTTTTTGTCTTGCATACTTTCATCATTAACTCAACGTGCATAAAGACGTGGAATTGACGTTGAAAACACGTTGATGTGGTCGAATCAATGTGTCTGGTTAAAATTTGACTGTCAACCGTCATCTCTCGCGACACTGACACGTTGGTCATTGGTAGTCCACATACGTTATTTCAACTTTTGTGCATTTTGGAAAAGAACGGATTTCTAGGCACTAAAAAGTGAATCTATAAGCAAAAAATATTTGAAGCCAGTACTTAAATAGGCACTTACAAGTTCAAAAATAGTATTATTAGAAAAAGCAAAAATACAGCAGAGCAGTCACAAAGTTCCATTGCACCATTTCTAGGCCCTCCTTACGTCGGTCGACAGCTATGGAGGGAACAAGTCAACGTCGCGCTACAGCGTTCTATTTCAACTCTCTTGGAGTAGAAACGAATGAGGTCGCTTGCGGCAACCAAAGACCGGAATCCCTCCATTAATATTTTCAGAGAGCTAGTTACAAACACGATCGGGCTACGGGTCACTTGCGATGACCCAAGGTTGGACTGCGCTCTCTATTATGTTAAGACTTTTTGAGAATGCTAAATACAATACAGATCGAGTTACGTCTGCCATCAAGCTTCTACCACAGTTAAACATTCCACAGGGCAGTTGGTGACAGCACAAGATCTAGCTTCGACCTGCATTAACCTTCTAAAAAACGCTAAATAAGAATACAGATCAGGGTAGCCCGCCTGGCCCGATGTGGAAAATGCCATATATTGTAGACAATTTTCAGTCATTGTATACAATTTCCATGCATTGTATACAATTGCCGAAATTTAAATCAATTGGATTTTATTTTTTTTTTCTTTTAACTTGGATATCTCCACTGTAAGTATTCTTTTCTCAGTCTTTTTTCTGTCTTCATTTTTCTGCATATTCTTCGATTGTTCAAGAAATTCATCATACTTTCTCCTGGCATTTCGTACAGAAGTCAACATTCTTGGGGTTAAAGAAACAGATACGAGGGCCACTCTGGTTTCAGTGAGATACTTAGATAAAATGATATTATCTTAAAGAAGCCTATTCGTCAGGTGTCTCAGTCGTGCAATATCATTAAATGCCAAGCAAGTGTGCTAGAAAAAAATTATTTAGTTCGCAAACGTCATGGAGTTGAGTAGAGAAAATTTTCGTGTATTAATTTACTACGATTTTAAGTACGGTTTAGATGAAAAACAATGCATGAAACACCTAACTTTAGCTTTTGACGAAGAGAAGCCTTCAATGACAACCATTTATCGGTGGTTGGCTAAATTTAAACGAGGCCGGAGTTCCTTAATTTACGAACCACGTGAAGCAAAACTGAAAACTGGAGTCACTTCAGAAAATGTTGCTCGTGTCCAGAGTATGATTGCCGAAGACCCACACTGCACATACAGTTCAATCCAGAGGACATTAGGAATTGGATCCGCAGCAGTTTTGAAAATTTTACATGAGAAACTGCGGATGAAGAAAGTTGTTTGAAGCTGGGTACCACACCATTTAACGGACTTCCAAAAGCCAGAACGTATGAGAATCAGCAGGGAAACTCTGAACATGTTAGAAAATGGCGGTCATCGGATTGTTTCCAAAACTGTGACAGGTGATGTACATACTATTTTATAATACTTCAACTCGACAGGAATCCCGTGTATGGATTCATGGAGATGATCCAACACCGACAACTCCTAAAAAGCAACGCGCCATGAAAAAAGTTATATACGGCGTCTTCTTTAGAAGTACCGGTTTAGTCAAAGCCATTAAGTTAGAAGAACAGCGCACAGTCGCTGCAAACTGGTACATCAATAAATGTTTGCCTGAAGTTTTTGAAAAACTTGATGTAAGGGGCCTTTTGTTGCACCATGACAATACATCCTCGCATTCAGCGCGCGCCACTGTTGATTATTTGAGGGAAAATAATATCCGCGTGATTGAACATCCACCTTACTCACCTGATTTGGCGATATGTGATTCTGGCTGTTCTTTATTCTGAAGAAACATCTTCGGAGACAAAAATTTTCTTCAGAAGACGAGATTGATACAGCAATTCATCAGTAAGATTGAATAAATGTAATGAGGTCAAGGGGGACTACTTCGAACATTTATAATAAAATATTGTCAAATTTGCACTTAGTTTTTTTATATTTCAATGGAACCAGAGTGACCCTCGTATTATGTTGTCAAAAGATCTGATTGCATTTTGAACTTGTCTCTGAGCAACCAGACTGTGTTCATGCAGGTTTTCCAGAGTCTTATTAACTGAAATACCATCCTCCACTGCGGCACTTCCATGCGAAAATATGAGACTTAACTTGACAATCTGCCACAGCTCAGAACAGGATTCATTGCCTAGGAAAAAAAGTTGTCCGTTCTTGTGGATTGGCCATTAAGGAAATCATTGAAGTGATTTTCAAAAATGCCTTTTGATTGATTACACAGCTTGGTGTATTGTGGCTTTGCCGTCGCTGCAAGATTTTCAGAAATTCGGTTGTTTGTACAAAAAGCATCCAACAGCATTTTAAACCTCAATTTTCCTTGCTATGGCTGATGAGCAATTATATTAGGATCTAAAGCTGACACTCCCAGTATCTTTTGAGTCATTTTAATGATAATTTGGGATCCTTGTCGGAATTTAAGAATACTATCCCCGCTGCTTGAAGCCTGCTTAAGAAGTTTCTTTGTTCGGAAGGCAAGCTCTATATCTTTTAGATCGCGTAAATTTGATTTGTCATCCAATCTACGGCAAGAAGACTGCTTACGGTGGTTGGGATAACCAGAAGTTATTGCTTCACTAGATACTGTTTCACGTAGGAGATAGAAGAAAAAAAAACAGTGCATAACCTAAAAAAGTAAAACCTGAAAAAGGCACGGTAATGTGTGCACACCAAAACGAGAAACATTAACACCAAAATAAGTGACCACACCAAGAACGAGCAAATTAGCACCAAAATGAGTACGAGAACACCACAATGAGTAAACCAGTTCCACTCAATACAACACACATCTGCCAATTAATTGCCTCCCTGACTTTTGACATTAAAAGGACTGAGTTCCCTGACCAATTTTATCTTTCCTGACTTTTCAGCTCTGCGAGAACCCTGTTGTCCTCCATCAATCTCCTAAGAAAGCTAAATATCACATAGGTCACCTGCTGTGGCCCAAAGTCAAGCTTCTCTTTCCTTCCTAATAGTGCTAATACGAACATTGATCCAATACATAGCTTGGTATTCCCAGAGCATGTCTCAATCATTCATTCTTTGTAAACTGTGTAGTAGTTAATGCTATCAAAACAGTATTTTCCGTTGAGAGATTATAAGAACAACAATGGCTACATATTTATATCCCCTGATTCAAGAAAAATTCGCCAAAACATTAATAAAGGCATGTCGGATATTGAAACAGGCGCTATTTACATACTACGTGATATGATTACTCCTGTTAGTTTCTTATTTCAGATTTGAGTAATGCTTTGATGAAATCTTTTTTGGATCACTCGATATTTTGTACTTAGGAATTTGTAAAATTCCTCTGAAATGTCTATTAGATTGTTTTATATAGACATTTTATCTCCTTACAACAACCTTGGATTTTGAGATTGAATTAAATTAAATTAAATTAAAATTATAAAATTTCATCGGTTCGCCATGGCCGTGTTCTCATGTGATATTTAAGAGAAATACTAACGTTTCGATGTTTTTTTTCTGCGAAAGTAAACTTTGGTTTTCGTTCTCTAAAAATAATTATTGAAATTTCAATTACATGATTTTGTTATACACGATGATTCAAAAAAGCAGATTGTTATTTTTATTGATTTTGATATATTGAACATAATGAATACCCTAATATTTGTTTTCATTAACTTTATATCGCCCACCACCTGTTGGACCAGCAGATGGGTTTTTCAACTTCATCTTTCTCCGTTACACACATCATGTTCCCATTATTGAGAAAAGTTATATTCTGCATTTTTAAATCGCCCTGTATGTTATATATCAAAATTTACGGGGTATTCATTATGAATTAATGAAACTGTGTACAGTTTGAAATAATTTTATAACGTAAAGATAATCGTTCTGTATATCTATCAAACTCGTCATTATTTATTCATTAAGGTAATTCTCTAAGCACGATGGTAATTAGTGTAAAGTGGCTTCAAAATCTTCAGATCTGATACTTTTCATTTTTTTAGTATGTGATCTATAAAATTAGTGTATCATTGAAGTGAAGCAACAGAATCATTATGAACGTTAATAATAGGAACGATACTGATATAATATTTATATCCAAGTTGGATTTATGCCAAAAGGGTCAATAGCACTTGTTTGATAATAGTTAAAACCATTACGCTTAAAACCTATTTTATAAATAACATTACAGAAGCTTTAATAAAATTTATTTGTGCGTTTGGAACATAATAAAAAAAATTGAAACGTCAATCAATAATCTTGACCTTTAACAAGATTATTATAAATAAAATTGATTTTCCACAATCGTCAATTGCTATTAATTATTATCAACTAAAAGCTTTTAATCAACTTTATCAATATTCCCAACTTGCCTATTTCATTCATTTGGAAAATCGAATAGTACTATATTAATTAAGTCACTAAAAAATATCTTCACGCGATGTAATTAAAACTGAAATTATCATAGCGCTATTATTGATATGAAACAGACACGATATTTCTGGATTACAATGAAAAATGACCAACGTTCATTTTTCACATTGTTGATTATGGGAATCTCGCTTTTTAAATATATTCAGATCTCTATTTTGACGCCCTCCCACGCACATAAATATCTAAAATCTAAAAAGTTCGTCGTCCTTTTAATTTGTCCCATTTAATCACATCCCAACACAATTTTTCAGTACATGCAAAAAAGGGTCAGGCAACGTGTTACTGATACAGACGTACACATTATTGGTTTTCGTTTAACTCCACACACAAAAGCTATTAAATTGTCAAATTCATTATTGGACGGTTGCCAACCCTAAAATACTTTTATAACAGACAGTACTGAATTATTTTTCTAATAAAAATACTTTTTTCCATCTCTTCTTGCCTCTCATATTACAAATAACATTGTAAATGTAAGAGGTTAAGCAGTTTTTGGGGAAGAAACTGCTTGTTCCTGTGATTAATAATCATCACAAGACGTTTTTATGGGTTCGTATATATAAAACATTTCTGCTGCTTTTCTTTTCTTTTTAATAAAAACTGCAACATGTGGGCGTCAAAAATTGTCATTTATATTACATGGCGAAAGGAACGTCGCCTCCATGTGAGCCTAACGGCGTCGAAAACTCGTTCAAGGCAGGAATTATAATCTGAAAATTAGGATATAAAGAGCATAGCGTAACAGAGACATGTCGTTTAGTTAAAAAAAGGTCCCTTTTACGGCCGAAAAAAGCATTGCACATTTTTCTTTATTTTACATCAACAAGAATTTAATTTATACAGTACCCCATTGTTTATTAAAAATGAGCCTTGAAAAGAGTCAACAAATTTTATTCTTATATTAAATTAAAGAAATCCTCTTGCGCTATCTGTTTTATAAAACATCTAGTAAACCTAAAAAGAATATAAAAGTTGCGTGAATAACCCTGTATATTATTATTATTAGAAAAAATGTTTATGGCATCGCTATAAAAAATATAACTTTAGCATGAAAGTATTATTACAGAAGAGTCCAAAGAGAACTTTATGATAGTTTATAACTGAAGCTCCACACACAATACAGGTTAGAATGGATTGCTGCCTAAAAACATTTGATTAAATACACGAAAGATGATCAAATAATTTAAAAACTTTCAACATTCAATGTATGCGTATCGATTTCCTCTTCGGGCCTATCTTCTCTCTTCTCTTAATTTCCATTAAGGGGAAAAAAGAATCTCTCCAAGCAACAAAACTACTCACTAAAACCACAATGTAGCAAGGAAAAAAAGGCCGTATCTAGAAAACAACCCTTAACCTTGTTTTATAACCATGCATACACGAAACGGAAGGAAAAACATAAAAAAATCGGGATAAGAAATCGAATAAAAGGCTATATTAGGGATTTGAAGCACGTAACCAAGAACCAGCAACGACGACATCGAACCCACTTAATGCCGTTTCAGACGTCACCGTAACAAAATCTACAAAGAGCACAAGAAGAACATCGGTTCTCTCTACTAAAAGCAACTTTCTGCATTCAAATATCAAAGTTTGTGACTTACAAATATCGACTTATCAGAGAAGCAATAAACTTCCATTCTTCCGACATACAAGCGTAAGCAAGCAAGCAAGCAAGTAGCAGGATCTATCTATTCGATGATAAAAAAAGAAAACTGCAATTTTTCTAGTCTGCTGGAGTTAACGATGTAGCTTTGTAAGCTCACGTCCAGAGGGAGATTCGATTAGTTAATAGGTAATTATATTGGTTTTAAGACCGCAGAATGCCAGCACAGCAAAATCAACATCATCAAACCTTTTTATGTAATACCTAGTAATCGTTAAAACTACTTTTATTCAAAAGGATAGTAGTCATATAAAAAGTCTTTTAATGTAACTGCTTTCAAATTAAATTCTCAAATTAAAATAAAATACTTAGCAAAATTGCTCCTAAATTCTCATAGAATTTACGTGAGGAAAATTCTTTCAAACTTTGTAAATATTCAATAAGACAAGAGCAATGTTTGAAACATTAGTTGTGTAGAACTAATCCAATTTCAAAAATTGCCTATAAATTAACACCAAGATGTACTTCTAAATTACAAAAAAAAATAAGTTTTAACTTAAAGGTTACTATACAGGGTAACCTGAAATGAACATTGATCTACAGATGTCCAATAACCAATAATAAAATCTTCTAAATCTGAAATAAATAATGAACAACACATTTTAAAACCATGGAAAAACAAAAAAAGTGTACTTGATTATATCACATATTAATAATTGGCGCCCAACGTGGGGCTGTAAAAAATAAATACAAATATTAATACCTAACGAGATTAACTGTTAAAAATCCTTTAAACTTGACTGATTTTAAGAATACAGATCATATAATTTTCTTTTTAGATCATCTTTATCAATCATTGAATCTTTCATACAAATTTTATTTCAAGTTTTTGCAATCTAACCTCATTTTGGCAAAAAGAAATAACACAGAAACCTAACAAAAAGCAATTGTAAGAATAACAAACTCATTTGACTATGTTCAATGGCCAGAGACGAACTAAGGATCTAATCCAAACAATATTAAGGTATTGAAAGCCCAGATATTAGCTAACTCAAATTGTTTCTTCAAGATTGTACGTAAAATTAACCGAAGAAGTATCAGAAACCAAAATATACTCAGAAAAATGGTTCTTGATAAGCATCTCCACAATATGGTAAAATGTTTTTGTTTTATAAAAGATATCAACTGTAATTTGTAAATTCGGACGTCCCCGAACCCTTTTGCCTTAGCTACTAAAGATTAAACAAATCATACAGAAACCTAGAAGGAAAAAGAAGTACAAAAGTTTTTGGAGACGATCTAACAAGAGAAAGGACACTCTAGATGTTTTTCATTAGCAATCAAATAGTCTTAACAGAATTAAGTCTAAAATCACGGCGCACACTTGTCCGAAATCACAAACAGCTGGACAAAAGTAAAAAAACAAATTTCCGAAATTTTAGTTTTCAGGTCGTATACTTGGATGTTTGAAGTGTCAAATTCCATACAAACATATGTCGGTTTGTGATGACTGTGAAAGAGGGAGACAGTTTAAGAGCCACTTGATCAGTCAGATAAAGATACGTAGAATTATAATTGAAATAAGTGATGTGCTGAAAACAAAAGTTAAAATAACCACAAAGCAATTTTTTCAAAACAATCATACAAAAGAAAAAACTTCACATTTTACAAATGTAGAAAAACAACTATGAATTCTGCAGAATTTTGTGACGACCTTGGTTATCCCATATACAGGGTGAGTCTTTTTCGATGTTTAGTATGGGGATCTCGGAAACTAGCGGAGATAGAGAGACGATTAAATGGGGAAAGAATTGCAGTTTTACGAGCTCAATTTAATGAGCTTTTTGTTTGTTGGAATAAATGCATGGCTAACTAGATATCTCGCAAAAATAGTTTTTTTGTTTGGTATCTATAGCTCTGCTATTATTGACTTTAGAAAAAATGTGTAAAGGAAAAAGTTGTAGGTAATTATGTTCTTAATGATACAGTCTAACCGAAGTTTTTATTTAAGCTGTAATTTTTGAGTTATGACACAAGCTTGTGTTTTTTCTAATGGAAACCATAGTCGGCCATGACTTTATAAAAAAGGCCTTTTTTCAACTATTCTAACGATATATCACTTGACAGTTATTTTTACAAATAAATTAATTATGGCTCTGTTTTTCTTTTCATTTTTGAACTGTTCAAGTAGTACGCTATGGAAACATTTGATAGACGCGCACATTGCGTCTAATAATAAAATTCATGTTAGTTATTAAAATTTTTATTTTAATTTCGAAATTATAAACATAAATATTTTAAATAAAAATAATTTCTGCGAAATCAATAAACAGAGAATGAAAAACGATAAATTAAGAGGCAATAAAGGAAATTAGAATATAAAGCATTACCAAAAGAACGTAATTAAAGTAAGTAAAGTATTTAAGACTAAACATGTTCAAAAGGTCAAAACATTATGATTAATGCACAAGTCACACCTTTTTAAAACAGAATTTGTTGCTTTTCTAACGGAACGTACATCAATATTAGCAAAAATTCTAGTACAGCTTCTCTAAGGTCATCTACTGTGTCGTACAACTTTTGATATACCCTATCTTTTTATTTTTATGACACAAAATGTAACACTGAATCATATCACGCTTTTCTTGATTAGAAAAATTTATATTGATAATTTAGGAGACCAAAATCAACATTAATTATAAACTAAATGATTTGTCAATAGGTAATTGTCGTTTGTATCTGTTAATTGTTTCCATAGCATACTATGTTAACAGCATTTTTAGTTTTTAGTTACACCTATGAGTGAAGTACCTATTTTTGTCTAAATCTGCTTTGTTTACTTATCTTAAATACTTTACTTACTTCAATTACCTTGTTTTGGTCTACTTTATTTATATCCTAATTTCTTTTATTGTTTCTTAATTTATCATTTGTCATTCTCTGTTTATTAGTTTCTCAGAAATATTTTTATTTAAAATTGTAGCTTCATCGGAATAAACATTTCACACCAAAGTAATTATGTTTATAATTTCAGAATTAAAGGGAAAATTTTAATAACTAACTTAAATTTTATTATCAAACGCGATGCACATCTATCAATTGTTTCCATAGCGTACTACTTGAACAGTTCGAAAATGAAAAGAAAATAAGCCCATAATTTATTTATTTATAAAACTAACTATGTCAAGTGGTATATCGTTAGAATTGTTGAAAAAGGACCTTTTTTATAACATCATGGCCGACTACGGTTTCCATTAGATAAAACACAAGCTTGTGTCATAACTCAAAAATTATAGCTTAAATAAAAAATTGGGTTAGACTGTATTATTCAGCACACAATTACCTACAACTTTTTCCTTTATACATTTTCTCTAAAGTCAATAATAACAGAGCTATAGGCACTGAACAAAGCAACAAAAAAACTATTTTTGCGAGATACCTAGTTAGCCATGCATTTAAAAAAAAACAAAAAGCTCATTAAGTTAAGCTCGTAAAACTGCAATTCTTTCCCCATTTAATAGTCTCTCTATCTTCGCTGGTTTCCGAGATCCCCATACTAAACATCAGAAAAAACTCACCCTGTATGTAATTTAATGAACTAACATAATTGACAAAGAACAGCTGCTCATAGGTGTTCGAACAAAAATAATGCACGTGTTTCGCAATAGCTGTCAAAATACTTATTTGTATGATGGAATCCATTTTCAGTCCAATTGAGCGACTCAAAAAGATTTTGTACGCCATATTGGATTTTTAAATTTTGACTTTACAATTGTAATTAGCGACCACAGAAATATGATGAGATTCATTCTGAGCCCAATCAAGAGACTCAAAAACATTTTGTTCGCCATATTGGATCCGACATTTTGAATGTTTGAATCTCGACTTTATGATTGTAATTAGCGACCTCAGAAATGTGATGACTCATTTTTAGTCCAATCGAGCAACTCAAAAAACATCTTGAATTTTTAGATTTTGACTTCTAAATCGTAATTAGTGACCTCGAAAACCCCAATATGTAACTCTTTGTAGGAGTAGAACAACGTTTCTATATTTTGACCAAGTTTTCAGGATTTCAGACCAGTGTGCGGCGGTGTATCTGGAGTAACTATGGAGTGAACTTTAAAAAAATGCCAAAATATTATTTGACGTGGAGTCGTTTCTAGGTATGATAGCTAACGAAGTAAAATGCTTTCCTTTGTAATCTCGCCTTTCCAAGATTTTAGACTTTAGAATTCCATACTAAAGTAACCAAAGCAGATAGGTAGGATGAAATCTTCGCCTATATACATAAGAGACCATATGGGAAAAACACTTAAACCAATTTTGATCAAAACATCAGGCAGTGGTTAAAAGGATGCATATTCATGTGTCAAAAAACGAGCGAAAAGTTTGTAAATTGCTCAAAAGATGGAAAATACATCAAGATCTTCTTTTCAAAACTAAAGAAGGATGTTAAAGCTCTTCTTGGACAAAACACATTTTAGATTCATTGAGATTCTCGACTCGGAAAATATTGGAGATGTAACACAGATGGTCAAAAAGCAAACTGTTAGGTTTGAACGTCATTTCCAAGATTGTTCAAGTCAATCGTATTTTTATAGTAGTTGTACATGGTTAGCTGTCTGAATTCAACAATTATATCCCTAAAAGGTTTTATTACTAAAAAATGTAGTGAAATTTCCTCGCTTCGAAAAAGTCAACATCAGGTTACTAAAAGCAATCAAAAAATCTACCGAAAGAAACCTTTCTTCAATTCAAGTTAACAAAAACCTAAATATCGAAAGTTTAATTAGAGAACTGATTTATCAGATTGGTTAGTAATTTCAATTACTAAATTTCTCCAATAATTAATTACAACATTTAAAAACATGTTGCTGTCTAGAGAATAGTTATATAAACGATCAATATGAGCTTTTATTAAAAAAAAAAATATGAAAGCAAAACACACATTATTAAGTTTTTTTTTTTGGCAAAACACAAAGGCTCCCAAATCAATAATTCATCTCTCCAATCCCATTTTAAAATTAAAAATGTGGCTGTTTTTCATTTACCAGTACTTCTATCTAATAATGACTCCAGGGGTCCCGCAGCATTCAAAACTAACCGTATTACATTACCCAGATGACCTTTACTCGATGCGTGTATTTTTAAAAATTAATGCCCTGGTTAACAACATAAAAAAAATATTTTCCTTTATCAATATAGAATTTCTTAACTATTAGTAAAATAATATTGCTGATGTGATAAAATTCTTTGTTTTAAACGCAAAAGGAAATGATAGAACAAGATAAAATTGAGTTTAAACGAATAACCTTTTAAATGTTCTTTTGTGAAAGATCACACCGTTTTACTGTTCAACTTCTAAGATTACCTCATCTAACTTTACAATAAAGATTTTCCAATTACTAAAAACTAAGTAATCCAGATTCAAATCTAAATAATCCGTCTGGACTTGGACAAATAGCTGAGATCAAGTTCGAGATAAAATTGAAGGAAACCTAGAATGGAACAACCACTTGTCTTTTGTACAAGGATTACTAGAAAGAAACACGATCTTTTGTCATGTCCAATATATTCCTTTTCGTTTTGGATATTCAAACCTCTTTTACGTGTTATACTATATCGAAAACACATTAATAGCGTGACAGAGAAGTTCAATTACGTGTGTTAAAAACAGAAAATTAATGTTTTTAGATACACGTCATTGAGCGATGAGATGGTTTACTGGTTTTAGGGACATTAATGTGTTTTTTATGAAAATCACGGCGTGTAGAAATTTGTAATAATTAATTAATCTTCATTTAGATCAAATTAGATAATAGCTGATTGGAGAATAGCAAGAACTAGGCCATATTCTATCAATTCACTAATGATTTTGAAAATGGAATCGTTTGTCAGCATGCACGAAATGGATCTTCCTCACGAGAAATTACAAAGCAATACAGACGAAATACAAAAAAATTTTACAACAAAGTATTAAATCATCGTCACTGACATACTAGTGGTTACTTGCAACTACAAGTTAGTTATACTGACCTAATGGTCATTGACTGTCGGTTAATTAAATAATTCGCTTAACTGACAAATTCAGACTTTTGAACTAGAATAAATTTTCACTTCTCGTAGTTTTTACGCTTGTTCCTAATAAGCTTGGAGAGTTTTCTTCATCGGTTATTTTGTGACCTTCTGGCTAGCGTCCAAAAACTTCCTAGTGCTCATTTTCTTGATTATTTTATATAACCACGACCTCTTAGTGCTGCGGTAGCCGTTGCAGACACTTAAACTCGATAATACCAATCATTAAGTTAACTTGTGTTCTGCAGTATTTGTACCTCATTCTCTTTTTGTGTAAACGCGCCTACTGAGTAGTTCAGAATTTTGAAGATTTTTTTCATTGAAATTAACCATAACCATTAATTAGGAGATCGAGATGAAGCAAACTTCAAGACTTCATTTTATTATACAATAGATCTGTCCAAAATATGGTTCAGTGTATAGAATCTAAAAGGTACTTACAGAACATTTTTATACCCTATATTTGGAATCGGTGAACTAATTAAAAACACCGCAATCGCATGCTATCATTTAGATGAGCGATCGGCACGAGGGCCATCTTGCGGGCTATCCCCACTTCGAAATTCTTGTTACCGCTAAATATTTCGTTATTGTTTATAATCATTGTTGATATTTCACAAAGAATTCTTGATTTACATAGATGGAATAATCTTGACAGCAGAAGTAACATTGGAAAGTGACAGTAAACTAATAATAAGCATTAATGGTCTCTAGATTACTCCAAACCTAATAAGTCTTCTGATTTCTCTGGTTACTTCCTACAAGATGAAGTAACAACAACATAACAACAATGGTCTTTCTTCAGATGATTTCAGAAACTACCTCCATAAGAATAATTGAAGAAAGTGAAGCTTTTGTGAATCTATATCACATAAAAAGCTTCTTAATGCCTTTTTTTCTCAGTTCGAATTCGCATTGCCCAAACACAGATTTTGACACTGCTTGCACCGGACTTTTTCGACAGGCTTCCCTTTATAAAATCAACGAAAAAAGTGAGAAACTAAAAAGTCTCAAGGGTTGCTGGTCTCAAAAATTCTTCCTTGGCCATATTAGTTAATTTGGCAAACCAACTTACTTGATCAAACTTGATCGTTAAATGGCCGAAATGGTCTGAGGTGGTTTTGAAGAAGTCTAATATTGAAGCGCATTGGAAACGATTTCAAGTACTTTCGTGGTGTAAAAACACATCAAAACGATTCAAATGCGTTTTGTATCGTTCCTAAAGCGCTTCGAAATGCAGCTGTTCACTTCAAGACTACTTCAAGCACAAAGGAGTATCACCAAGAAGAACAACTACTGAATCCGTTAATTTGGAATTTTTTCGAGCTCAAAGGGTCATAACAATGTAGGGATTCACAATGATTCAAGATCTAGGATCTGTAGGAGTACAAGAACTCAACGCACCGTAAAGACCAAAATGCCCAGAAAGACGTGACAGATTACAACGCAGGAATCTGCGAGAGCGTCAGGACTATAAGGCCTTAATTTAGATCTTTGTCAACTCATTTCTTAGAATGCAAAATAGATTTGACGATCTCAAAAAATCAAGAAAACTCGCAAAAATGCAGGAATTCACAAAAATTAAAGACTAAGAGACTTGTGACAATCTCGAATATATGCAAAAATCTTCAAGATCCCGTAAGAATCTGAATATTCATAAAGATGCAACAGACCACAAAAATATTACAATGAGAAGATGGGTTAATGACCTTCAAAGGAATTGGAAGTCAAGAGAAATTATTACAGGGCGAGTTGGTTACCTCTACCGTTTGGGTGCAAACTCTTCTTGCAAAATAAGATCAGAATTTGGCAGCTAACAATCATTACTTGATCTGGCAAGTACTAGCGATAAAATAAACCTTCATTGGAGCTTTACCACCAGACCCCAATCCGAAGTCATCCCTATTCAGTAGTGTTGAAATCAAGATTGTTGGTTTTTCATAGTCGAGTCAAAATCAGATCTCGATTGAACCATTGTTAACAAATTCAGACTGTTTTCACAATAACCATTACAATTGGTTCAGTTTTTCTTGAGCAAATAAATTTTTCTAAAATTATCATTTTCATAGTTTTTAGTATCTTCAAAATGAACCAAACCTGTAACCTTACAGATTCAGAAGGGGGAGTTTTGGGGATTATCCCAAAGATAAACATATTAACAAAATAATTAAAAGAAGTCCTTGTCGATCTTTTTATTATATATTACATTACACAAGGCAGGTGATTATGATTTCTTAAAACAGAAACAGAACCAAACTGAAAGAAATTCAATTAGGCAACAGTAAATGTTGTAGACTGGAAATTATTAGGTTCCTGTCAAAAATAGAATTACCATCATCTTGACGGGGTTGTTCCACTCAGAACATTCTCTAGTTCGGATGGTATTGATTCTACATGCAATGCATTTGCAGATAATCCAACAACTTGAAAGCTAAAGCATCTCTGAGAATTATACAAAACGTCCACTTTAGGGATCAGAACAGAACGACCAAATCCAACTTGCTATGAGCAAGCCTTCATTGTGAAAGGTTCTGAATGTTGTGCCGCATCTCACTAATTGTAAGAGATCATCAAATTCATTTACAAAAAGGTTTTAATTGGATAATTTTAGAAATAGCGTTTGAAGTTAGAATGTTTCATTTTCAAAAGATGAAAGACTGGTAGTTGCAAATTACTCCCATTCCAAAAGTGTTACACGTGGGCTTTCAAAACACGTGACATTGTAAACTTTTCCTGCCATAAAGTGTTATATAAACAGATAATTTAAAAGCAAACCAGTTGTTACAAAGTTTGCTATTTATGGAACGTTATCCGCACGTTTTATATCGGGATAATGTGCATTCTCCATCACCGGAACCGAGATGCTGGTAATCTAACGGAAATACTGCATATATAGGTGTTCGTTCATAGTTCAACTTTGTATTACAGTTAGACTATGCCTTTGTACTATTTTCGACAGCAAAATAGCGTAATGCTTATGATAATCTAACTTTGTTGTATTCAGCAGTAACATCGTCCAAGTTTCAAGGAACAATTTACATCTAACTATAATAACTAGATTCCCTCGAATGCAGTTTTCATTCGTTATTATAAATTGGGAAAATTTTCTGTGCTCGGTTGTGCATTTTACACAGCAAGGTTTTGCGAATATTACAATTTTCCTCACTTCCAAACTCGTTTGAAGTTTTTAACGATTTTATTAAATGTAAAATAAGGCTTATGAAACAGATTCGTTCACTTAAAAGTAAATTCAATTTACATTCAACAGTTTTAGAAGTTAAACCCAATACATAAGTAAAAGGTCATTTGGAATTATTACACAAAATGAAGATTCTTTTAGTGTTCTGCTTTTTTGTGTTTTTCCCCGCATTTCCTTCGAACGAGGTTAAACGAATACCGGGAGAGGAAAGAGGATACGCACGAAGGGTCCGTGATTAGTTACATTTAAGCTTCGAGTATTTACTAAAACCTGGATTTATAACTAATCTACTCGGAATATAATTCATGTGACCAATCTGATCTTGAAAATTCTGTACGTGTGAGTGTGTATGTGTGCGAAAAACCACTACATTTTTATTCTGCTGATGTAATGTTAAGATATTTCGGATACATTGATTGATTAATGTTTTTTTACACGTTACATAATTCAGTAACGAGTTTCAAGTTTGTACAGGGCCTACCATCCCCCACTTTTTTTCTCGTTATTTCTACCGGCAGGAAAGTGATTTACCGATGAGACGAGAAGCTTTCGAAGTTTTCAGTAGACTGCCGAAAATACCCCACTTTTTAGGGCCGCATTATTTATAGGTTTATCTGTATCCGTCGTTTCGACCGAAGATTTTTCTATAGCCCCTATATTTTGAGTCTCGTCGATATCATGGGGAGGAAATATAACTTCAACTTTATGTTTATGGGAGGTCAACTTTGGGAAAAACTATTCTGGTTAGGGTTCTTCTTTTTTCTATTTTTATTTTTATTTTTTCTTTGTTTTGAAGCCCAAGGAAAAACAGCGTTGATGATTATTGTATGTAAATCGTGGATATTTTTGGAAACTTATTAATTTGCATGTAGGTCAGACACAGAGCTAAGAGATTTATTTTATTCAAAGGGATATATTTATACATAATGTTTAAGGCTGATAAATAACATAATATTGTAAGTTGAACCAACTCATTATTATTCAATTATCAGAGCTGGATTGTTCGTTTAAAATAAAACAAACTCGTTCAATTCAATGTTTTAATGTGTAGCATGCAGTAAAATTCTGCTGTTACCGTTCCGTGTTAAATTTGATTGAAACACAGTAGGAATGAACATTAAAAAGTTTTCTTTTTATTATCTCGAAATTAATCTCAGTTCTCGATATTAAGGGAAATAAAATATGTTTTGATATTAGATTGTTAAGACATTTTATTAGTTTTAGTTATGCAACCCTCTCACAGGGCATAACGAATTTTTAATACGTCACGGTCGATATACTTATAAATCCTCTTTCTTAAAGAATTATGTTTGTACAGTGTTTAATGTTGACTTTTATTAACGTCATTAAGTAGTAACATACTGCAACTTACATAAAGTAAATTAGCTAGAACATCCTTTATTTGGTAAAAATGCTATGACGCTGTGATGGAAAATTAATTTTAAGATTATTAATCTAGATTAGTCTTGTAGTATGTTGTTAAGAATTTTGTCCTTTTCCTACTTGTTATGATGAAATAAAGCTATATCGTCTTACTTATTTAAATATTAAATCACGTCTAACTTAATTTTTATTGGTTTTAGGATTTTTAATCATTTCCAAAAGTTCCGTTATCATTATCTGCGAAAATTTCTTATGTAAGGGTATAAAGGTCTAATGCCATTGAAAAGAGAAAAATCTCTATCGAATAGTAGGAAAAGATACTTCAGTTGTAATTTAAAATATACCTCGTGATGTCATCATTTTTACCATATCTAAGATAAAAATTATTTTTTTATGGCATATAGTAGTTTATTGTCCCATTTAAGAATATATATAGTTTAATGGATGTATTTCCATAAATAAAAATGCTAGAGCTCTGAGCCTTTTCGGTGGAACAGACTGTATATCTTCATTAATTAAATTGTCAATACGGCTATATCATTTACTTTTGAAATTGATAACATATGTAACGTAAGTCAAAAATAGCCAAAAGAGACGGAATCAAAAGCTAAAATCAGATTTCACTATCACGCCAAGATTAATGCGTTCTTTGTTACTCAATTGGACTACATTGTGTATTGATGAACAGTAAGCGGTTTGGAAGGGCATTATGAGATATCTATAGAACTAATTAACACACATGTATAATGCAGCTAGACAAGTTACTGTATACATTACCAAAAATCTTGTTGCTCTCAAAGATCACACTGTGCTCAATAAATCTCGGTTAGAAAATACCATTTTTTTTTTATCATGATGATATTGCGATTTTAGATCACATTTGTAATAATAATTAACTGTAAGTTTATAAATAAGACTTTATTTATTCAAAATATACAAAATAACACATGTTATGAATTAATAGATATGCTATAGCAGTTCTGGCACAGATCTTTGAAATCTAGAATTAAATGATTCCGTTTTTATATGAAAAATCCAGACAGTAGGTTATCGAAATCAACAAATTTGGCCAGTGAATGTTTCTTTCGATCTGTTGCTTCCAGTTAATAAAGCGTCAGATGTTAACTAACACACCATTTAATTTGAAAAAGCCAAATTTAGGTTGCCAAAGAATTTCACACCTACTCTGTCAATTCTAAAGAATGGCTGATAAAGAAAATATAAAAGCAGCTAGAAAACGCTGCTGTACAATGTCAAAAGTATTTTGAACTAAACAATAAACTGTATGAAAACTGAAAAGAGGTTATCAGCAAGATTGTCAATTTCCAACCTATTCAAACGGGTGATTGCTCCACCACTTGGCATGCTAAAGTATGTCCGGTAAGTAAAGAGACAAATGCTTTTTGCGAATAAAGCAAATATTTTTTTGCGTAATGAATTATCCGATCCTAGTAAAAGACTGCCTGTTTAATCTAGTTTGCTATGGTTATGACAGTTTTATGTTTAAACGTCAAATTTGAAAATGCCGCGCAAAGAAAATGAATATTTCGCAAAAAGAGTGGTGCACTACCTAAACAATATGGCAAAAGGTGATGCCAAAAGTACTATCCAGCATTTTGTGAAAGAACTGTTTCTCGAATAATTAAAAGATTCTAAGATACTGGAAAGACAGAATATGCTCCGATTCCTGGCCGTCCAATTAGCAAACAAATGCTGAAAACACAGAAGAAGAATGAAACACTCTTCACTAAATGTCCCGCTACGTCCGTACGTATTGTAGCCAAAAAACTGGATATTCCAAAAAGTACAATATCTGACATAAAAGTCAAGAAACTGGGCTTTAGAGCACAGACCCAGAAAAAAGCGCCAAAGTATGTTAAAGATCAAGAAAGAAGAGCAAAAACTGGTTTACGAAAAATTTACAAAAAAACTCTAAGAAAGACTCTTGTGATTGATGACGAAACATACGTAGTTCTGGAACCTGAAGGACAGCCTGGACATAAATATGTACATTCGAAAAATCATGATGAACTTCCATTTCAATTTAAATTTAAGAGATTTACAAAGTTTCCCAAAAAATAATAAGTTTGGCAGGCAATCGACGAAAATGGGAATGTTTCAGAACCCTGTTACAAATAAAAGTTTGACTGCTGATATCTACTTGAAGGAGTGTTTAAAGAAACGACTGCTTCCTTTTCTTCTTAAACATCACAATAAGGAAGAAATTTTGTTTTGGCCAGATCTAGCAACCTGTCATTATGCCAAAGTTTGCTTAGAGTTTTTAACACAGGAAAAGTTAGAATTTATTGGAAAGCATGAAAATCCTCCTAACGTCCCACAAGCAAGAGGAATTGAACAATTTTGGGCCATATGTAAGCAAAGGTATTCAGAACAAAAGAATACTCCCAAAAACATTGGCGGTTTTAAGCGCATTTGGAATAAAATTTGCAAAAATGTGGCTGAAGAATTGAGAAAAACTGTAATGGACCATGCGTATAAATATTTAAGGAAAATTGGTTATAAAGGCATTCAAAATGCAATGTGTAGTATACAATAGAAGCAAAAATATTAATTTATTATATAGTAAAATTTGAGACATCTCGAAATGAATCATTTAGTCTTAGCTCGATACGATTCGACATTTAAAGGATTGCCATGTCAAGAGAGTCCAACCTAGTAAGAAATTGCTCGATTTCTCACAAACGAAAGAAATAAACCGAAAACGAAAACTGCAGTTTGTTGGGAGTCAGTTTTATTCTATAAAAAAGTTTAATTTTGGAGCAAGCCGTTTAAGCAAGATAGAGGGTTAAGCAAGAGAAATTGGAGAAATGTACAAGAAAGTCGAGAACTTGAATTTATCGAACATTTCCTCAATAGCTAAAGTAAGGAGCATCTCGGCAGATAGTTTGGAAAACAATTCACGAGATTTGGGCATGTCTAAAGTTAATGCAAGATGAGTTCCGAGAATACTAACTCCATTTATCGATTTTTCTCATTGCTTAGTGATCCTTAGTCCAAGAGTCTAGTTTTGCCCATCTCTAGATAGTTTAAGATCTGCAGGAAAAATCATGGTAACTGTCTTCTGTGATGAAGGACGTTTGCTTCTGCAGTTCATGTCACACAGCACGACTATAATTGGAAAGAACAATGCTAACACAATGATCACTTTTTGGAAGCCTATCAATGAGAAAATAAGAGAAAAACTCGCAGGAAACATGCTACTCTGAAAGGAAAAGGGTAGGCTACCATCCAACCATGTGTTTCCCTTCGATTGTTTCCTGTTTTGAATTTCGAAGAACTATCTTCATAGGCAGTGTGTTGCAAGTGATGGTTCTTGGTTTCAAGATCCACCAAAAGCTTTCTTTTCAAAGAGGTTCAAGTAGTAAGAAAAGTGGATTAATTTTCAGATTTTCTTCTTTCGATATCTCGTTTCATTTCCATTTAGGTAGATAAATTATTGAAATCATAACACGCTGGATATCAAAGCAGCTGAGCACTCTTCATCATACTCATGAAGAAATCTCAAGAACAGCTCTGATAAGAAAAGAATTTTGTTTAAAGGGTAGAAGAATTCTTCGTGGTTTGATGCAACAAACTACCGTGTACACAGTGAAATATGTTTTTGAAAATAAATATTAATCCAATTGGATTCTTTTTGTTATCCTAAAATATAAACATTTAATTCTTTAATGTTGAGGAAAAAATATTAAAAGAGCTAGAAAGTTTCGAATCAAACAGTTCTTATATAGAAACCTGTGTATTCAGTGACCTGTTGCGTTGGGTTACACTAAACCTTTCAACTCTTGAACGAAACTTTCCAGATTATAAATCACGGAGAATTTACAGTTAAATTTAAAACTAGAAATGTTGGAGTGAATGGTTACTTTACGTTGAGAAATTTTACAAAACTGAGACGTCCGGCTGGTAAGTTATTTCTTGCTGTTTACGAATAATTCATGTGGGTTTTTCCAAATAAATCTTAGCATCAACTGTTTGAGAAGTTGAAAATGTGATGCATACGACAGCTGTAGCAGGTTGTATTTAAAAAGGCCTCATTCACAAGAGTTTGTCTGTCATCTTCTGCTGTAGCAGTTTCAATGTTTAAAAATGGTTTCCTATAACTTATTGAGTTTTGAAATTCCACAGTGTACCTTATCTGCCAATCGGACGTCAATGAATTTTAAATGTTTGAAAGTTATAGCGTCAACGGTTTGACTACAACAGAAACAAAACAAATATTGGACCATATCAATCTTTGAACATAAAATTATGAAGATTTAACATCAACTCTCATATATAATAATGATAATAATTAACAACATAACTAACCTAACACAACAAAATAACAGGGCGCATAGTTCATTTACCCTTTGCTATCGTACGATGTCATATGTTTTAAAGAAAGTCATGCAAAATGTAAATTTCTCATTTTTATTACCTTTTGAGATTAAGTTTGCTCATGGAATATACAAAACAAAAGCAAAACTAATAATCTCAATCCTTATTTAGTACAAAGCAGTATTTACGAAGTACCTTTTGTAAAGGCAGACGAAATTTAATTTATTTTGAATATAAAATCGATTTGCAGCGACACTTTTCGGTTAGAAAACAGCACTACAAATTTTCTCCGGCAATATCGAATTGATTACAAGGCTCTCTAAGTTTCCGTCCATTCTGCGATAAAATAAAACCGAAAAAAGGTCAACAGAAAATGAAACCATTTCATCGGTATGTGTGTATGTATTCTGCTCGGTTTACTGCAAAATTCAGATGGTTTCGTGTAAAATATTTAACGCTGACAAAGAGCATCCATAAAAAGAGTAAAAAAAAACTTGTAAGCTTTACTGGTATTTTCAGGGCATATTTTAGAGACCAAAAAGGAAGTAGCGTTTGAAGCTAAAATAAATTACGAAACATCTAAAACACAATAGCCGCGGTACTCCGTTTGCCGGTCTTTTACTTTGTGAAATTACAAGCCTTTTGTTGTAACTTGAGCGAATTGCATGCTATCATAAGTTGCAACTTAATTAGATGCTACACGGTATGTTTTTATGCAGTTATATTTAGGTTTGCAAAATTCGTATTTAATCTGACTA